>LUCG01017016.1:0-10925 GCA_001633085.1 Carthamus tinctorius | reverse complement strand
TGATGTATGAATTGTGTACTTTAAATTTGATTTTGATATGCTATGGTGAATTATTATCTTATGTTTTGTGTCATGCTACTTTGCGCTGTAACGCCTCGTGTTTCCGCTTTAGCGGGGTGTGACAGTAGCCTACCATATAAAAGTAACCTCAGACTTTAGGACCGAGATCCGGGTATGTTAGTAAGAAGCGGCGACAAAAAACCAGAAGAGCGAGCGAGTAGTGGGAAGTTTGGCAACTATGAGAATTAACACCAAAGGGTTGAGGTGTTTGGGTGATCGTGTTTGGATCCCTAAGCACGGTGGACTACGTCAGAAAGTGTTGGAGGAAGCGCATAAATCAAGGTACTCAGTTCACCCAGGTACAAATATAATGTATCGAGATTTGTGACAAAATTATTGGTGGCCAGGGTGAAAGAAAGATATCGCTCACTTTGTCGAGCGGTGCGTTACTTGCCTACAAGTAAAAGTGGAACACCAGCAACCGTACGGAGAGTTGCAATCGTTAGAAATCCCATAGTGGAAATGGGATGATATCGCCATGGAGTTCGTGACGAAACTGCCAAGGACGCCGAACGGGGACAACACCATATGGGTGATAATTGATTGTCTCACCAAATCGGCTCACTTCCTGCCGATCAAGGAGACGTACCCGATGGAGAATTTGGCAGAGTTGTACGTGAAAGAAATAGTAACCAGACACGGAGTACCATTGTCCATAGTATCAGGTCAAGATAGCCGTTTTACATCAAGGTTTTGGAAGAGCTTCCAGGAAGAAATGAACACGCAACTTAAAATGAGTACCGCGTACCACCCACAGACGGACGGTCAGAGCGAGCGCACGATACAGACGTTAGAGGACATGTTAAGAGCCTATGTCATAGACATCAAATGGTCGTGGGAAACCCATCTACCCTTAATAGAGTTTTCGTACAACAACAGTTACTATGCCAGCATCAGGCGGCACCGTACGAAGCATTATACGGGCTTAAGTGTAGAACACCATTGTGTTGGAATGAAGTGGGAGAGAGGCAGTTGATAGGACCAGAAATTGTGCAAGTAACTTCCGATAAGATCCGGCAAATACGTGAAAGAATGAAAACAACGCAAGATCATAAGAGAAGAAAGCCGATAGAATTCCAAGTGGAAGACAAGGTGATGCTGAGAGTCTCACCATGGAAGGGAGTAGTCAGATTTGGAAAGAAAGGGAAGCTAACTCCTCGCTTTGTAGGACCATTCCCAATTATTGAAAGAGTAGGAGAGGTCGCCTATAAACTGGAGCTACCCAAGTCATTGCGTGGAATTTAGTCAACTTTTCACGTGTCAAACCTTAGGAAGTGTTTAGCAGACGCCAATTTAGCAATCCCATTGGAGGAGATCAGGGTAGACGAGAAGGTGGCTTACGTCGAGGAACCCGTTGCGATTTTGGATCGTAAGGTTTAGAAGCTAAGAACGAAGGAGATCGGTTTAGTGAGAGTGCGATGGAGATTTCACAAAGGTTAAGATTCGACTTGGGAAAACGAAGAGGAGATGAGATCGAAGTATCCGAGTTTGTTCAGTCAAGAGTGAATTCCGGGACAGAATTCTTATAAGGGGAGGAGGATGTAATAACCCACCCAATTTCTATTGGGCTTAATTATTAAGAAAAGAAAGAAAATAAGTTGGGCTTGGCCCAAGGATTTAAGGAAAGAAAGGTGGGCTTGAGCCCAAGTTATATAAAGGAAAGAGAGTGCGTCATTTTTACCATGTAGGGTAAAGAAATCTATCAGAGAGTGTGTGTGTGAAACCGCAAGCGAGAGCAGAAGAAGGACAAGAAGGAATTGTCGATTAGGAGCTTAGATCTCATCAAAAGCTCCAAATCTGGTAAGAAATCCTTATCTTATGATTGTTGTGGTCTTATCTAAGAGTAATTTAGGATTAAGAAGATTGATTTTGGTATTAGACTGATGAATTATATCTTTTAAGAAATCTCCCCAAGTTGTCCGACTCGAACCTTTAGAGTTTCCCGACTCGGATTTTTGGAGTTCCCGTGTCGGAATTTTATGTTGTCCGACTCGGACTAAGTTGTCCAACTCGGATTTGGCATTGTCCGACTCGGACTATGTTGTCCGAATTGGATTTTGCATTGTCCGACTCGGATTTTGGTTGTCCGACCCGGACTAGGTTGTCCGACTCGGATTTTGGGTTGTCCGACTCAGATTAGATTCTCGGCTCGAACTTTTGCTATCCAACCCAAATTATTTGAAAGAAGTAGGTCGAGGGGTTTAAGAATGTTTGATTCATGAATCAGAATCCTTGACAGTTAATTGTGCCTGTACCTTGTAGGTGTGCTGTTGAGAAGTTCGGGGGTAGTTAAGAATTCGCAGCCAGTTGAGCTTCTCTCACTTTGACAGATGCTTTTAAAAGGTTGAAACATGTTTTTGTGTAAATTCTGCATGTACGATTTTTATATCACTAAAAAAGGTAGACTCTGACTTTACATGATCATTTTTATGCATAGTGTGTAAGTTGCATGGGGTGGGGCATGTACTGGCCAAATCGGGGAGGTGTGACCCCAAATCAAGCAGGTGTGAGCCCATGCGTTGCCACATGTGTGCGTGGGAAATAGCACGGTGAGGGCCAGTACATGTGTTGCGAGTGTGAGCATGAAGCATTTATTTATTTGATTATTTTAAATGCTTTATTTATGAACTGCGAGACTTTTGATGGAAAGAAACCGATGTTGCTTTTGAGGGAACTCACAAAATCTTTGGTCTAACCATCGTTTTCAAAACTAAATATTTTTCAGGTAGACCAGGTGCGGATAAGGGTAAGGGCAAGACTTGAAGCCGATTAGTAGAGAGAAAGTTAGCCGACGTCCCTATAGATTCCAACAGTTTAGCATTCTCAGTTGTTAGTTTTTTGTGATTATTCTAAATGATGTTTGGGTTTGACTCGAAATTTTGTAGTTCGACTTTTGGTAGCTTTTATGATTATGTTGAAAGTTTGGGTTGTTACAATGTTAGTTAAGAACATGACACCTATCCATAAGAATTTTAGTAAATTAAGAGTACAAATAGTAGGACTTTTCTCTTCCTTATAGACATAAAAAAGCTATCAAATAAGGGAAGTAAGAAGAAAGAGTGATGAAGCAAAGTATGCTATAAGCAACGTGAAGTTAGCCTCTAGAGTGTTAAAAAAACCCAAGGTGATTACATGTTTGTGTTTACAAATGTGATGCACAATATGTATTTATTTGCAAAATATGATTATGAATCATGCTTAGAATTTGCCATGAATCTCATATCAATACATGATTTATGCAAGAAAAACTTGTGGTTTTATGATCTCATTATGAATATGATTTCATAATCATCATAACATGTGTTTCAAAGATGCATAGTTATATATTTGTCCCAAGACATAAATTTTGAGATAAATATGTCATCATTTTGAGCATGGGAACATGGTTATGTTGTATAAAAAAAGTCATGGATGCATGGTCTAAGCATGTTGCATAAAAGTTATGTCATTCTTGAAAGAATGTTGAATAAAATTATGTGGATTTCTATGAAATCCTTGATTAGGGGTCATGTTTACGTCCCCGTATACTTTGCAGAGATGCTTCAAAGTTATGTACCTACAACCAATGTGTGTTGGTTTGTTGATTTCCTCATACATAGTATACATTCGTTTGCATCTAATAACTATGCATGATCATAACATTAAATATGGATTTTATTATATGTTTATAGTGAAAACTTGTAATCATCCACCAATATATTTGCTTAAAAATGTATGTGTCTCACAGGTAAGGGTTAAGAGAGGATTCAGGAGTAGAACTCTCAAGTGTGACCATAAGAGTTGTATAATTTTGACAACGATAGGAATCGTTGTGTTCTAGGTTTAGCTTTTGATATATATTGAAACTTATTTTCATTGCTTCCGCAATGTTTTTATAAGCTTATTTGATATTAAGTTATAAAATCATATGGAAAGAAATGATGCAATAAACCATTCGGTTCTCAAGTTCAAGACCTGAAATGAGGTGTTACACTGGGCCAAGTTTCCATTCCAAAATCCAACTTGTCAATAGTAGTATTTGTTACACTACCAGTTGACTTTATCTTGTATTGATATTCTTTCGGCTAGATAACAAACTAGTCCACTTTGGTGACTATCTTGGCCTCACTTCAACTAGTCTTCTATTTTGTTGAAGACGTTTTTTCTCTTTAGATCAACAGAAATAAATTAAACCTTGGGAGGATTTCTTCTATGTCCTTGTAAAACTCCTAAATTACTTTTATATCATTTCAAACTTTAAAATTACCTCTATATCGTTTTAAACTTTTAAAACTCTCTTATATGTCCAAATACATATTTTAATATTTATTAAATCATTTAAATATCAATAATTATTATCATCAAACTCAATTATTTGTAAAATTACTGTATTACCCTTATATTATCTAATTTTTTTTTATTTTTCTTAAATATTCATCTTCATGATCATATGAATAAACCATAATCATAGATTAAGAACCCTAAATCTAGAACCACAAATCATCCAAGATTCTAAAACCGAAATATCAATCAAAATTTAAAAAATGCAAGTAAACCAACCTTACAACATCGATGGAGAAGATCAAATTAAGCCCATAAAAAATTTAAAAAAAAGGAAAAAGATTCATCTTTATTTGCTCATTACACCCAATTAGCATAAGAAATGCCATTGTTACCGGATGTTGGAAATCACTACGTCAGGCTTCTAAATGAAAATATTATCACCATCTACATCTGCCTAATAATTCTATACATGTTCCTACTAATACCCATAATATAGCCAACAATACTCCAATAACAGAATAATATATTACACCCAACAGTCACTGCCGTATATATTTACATTTCTGCTCCTGTCGAAGCTCGACATCCGTTTGAATGACCTGTTCACAACAACACTGCTTTTCAAAGCTGATGATCTACAACTTCGTTGATGATGATGATGATTTACAACTTCGTTGATGATGATGATGATGGTTTACAACTTCGCTGACAGCACCAGAGTTTTTGATACAATAACTTACTAACAGAACTGAAAAACCACTGTATTGAAACCAAGCTTCTTTTTCTTTCTTTTTTTAATTTTTGATGGGTTTGATTTGATCTTCTCCAATCATGTAGTAAGATTGGTTTTACCTGCACTTTTTGAATTTTGATTGATATTTAGGTTTTAGAATCTTGGTTGATTTGTAGTTCTAGATTTTGGGGTCTTAATTTGTGATTAGGGTTTATTCATATGACATGAAGATGAAGATTTAAGAAAAATAAAAAGAAAAGGTTTAGATAATATAAGGGTAATATAGTAAGTTTACAAATAATTGAACTTGATGATAATAATTATTGATATTTAAATGATTTAATAAATATTAAAATATGTATTTGAATATACTAGTTATTTACCCGCGCAATGCGGCGGGATACAGCATTAAAATAAATGCAAGCAAAAATTCAAAGTATAAAAAAAAATTTGAAGTATAAACATGTTTTTATAAAATAAAAGACATAGTCAGGTGGAGATGGATGTGGATGGCATCACTGTCTACCCAGGTTTGATTCATGGGGTGAGCATGTGGTGACACCTTGACCATGGGTTAGCTTTCGGGTCGTTTCATGGTCGTCGAGGATCAGTCCGGCGTCCGTATGGATCCCGGATACCTCGTTGACTTCGTGTTAGGACGTGTGCATGAATTATCTGCCGTTCAAAAAAAACCACATAGTCGGTTCCATCTTACACACTTTTGATTCAATTATGTCTCTACTCCAAATGTACTCCAACTATAATCCCATCTAAAAGAT
Organism: Carthamus tinctorius; assembly: GCA_001633085.1. NCBI lineage: Eukaryota > Viridiplantae > Streptophyta > Magnoliopsida > Asterales > Asteraceae > Carthamus > Carthamus tinctorius. The sequence continues at coordinate 5,090 of LUCG01017016.1, read as the reverse complement.
CTCTCGGAGTCTCATAAGGAACAAAAAATGCTTAAGGATTCAATTAATAGGGAATTTCCAAATAATACAAAAAATAGGAAAAACCAACTTGCTAAATGCTTATGGATTCAAATACATGAACATAACAAGGATACAAGAATCTTATGCCAAGAGGCAAGCCAAACATCGAGAGTTTTATGGGTCGTTTACTAAATGCTTACCGAGGTCAACGCTTACCAAGTCATATCAATTTAGCCGATGAATATGGTAAAAACCGAAAATCTTACTCGGTGAAGATATTGATCAAGAGTTTCACCCAGCGAGGGCAACAACAAGAACATGGCTTGCGCTTAGAAGGTAAATAATTGCATATGAGGTCATTTAAATAGAATAAAATCTTAACAGGATAAGCGATAGGGTTGAATTTTGGTAATCGTTTAACAGAGCAAGTGATCACTATCCTCCCATGAATCGTGTCAATCTTCCGTGATCACGTCCACCGTAACCGGTCAAAGCCGCCTTTATTGACCGGATGAGTGGTGGANATATACAAGAAAATAAAAATTACACAGAAATGCTTGTAACCGGTTCAAGCGACGATTGATTCGGTCAAACTGCAAACCGATCACCACACCGGTTCAATTAAAAAACCGGTTTTTAAAACATTGATGTTTACCATTAATCTGTTTTGATGTCAAGGAATGCAACCCATAAGATAAGTAGTGGTCAAAGGGTAAACTATTATCGATAAGCAATTGGTAAATAACCTCAAAGTCTTGTTATCACCAAGCAATAAAACGAAGAGACTTAAAGATCATCTAAACACTATTAGATGCACTGATTGAAAATAAATAAAGGGTAATCTTTTCTTGAGTAAGCGTTTAGTCGGTAAGAATTTAATAAACAACCCTTAAGATAACGAATCATACTTCATTAAGATGCGTTGTACGGTCACTTAATTTGTGAAACATACTTCTTTAATATCTAAACTAAAACCTAAAAAGAAGCCATGTAATAATTAATTTCAGCCTTCTACATTTCTAAACATCATACCCATTGGTCTCCTCCTCCTCCTCCTTCTTCTTCTCCTTCTTCATGTTCATTCCTCTTCCTCCTCCTTCTTCTTCTCCTTCTTCATGTTTATTCCTCTTCATTTACAACCCAGTTGTTCACATATATTGTTGGTTGCTCCAAATCCCATAAAAAACAAAATCAAAAGCAAAAGTCCACTTAATAATTTACCATAAAAAAAACAACCAACAACCACTAAACGATGAATAGTTTACCGTTTTGTAAACAACCCTAAACAACAATAGTGGTGTCAAGAACTGTCAAAGCATAAATAATGTGCCATGTTGCTAAATATTTCAGCGACCTTGACTGCAAGAAATATATCTTGTTGTACAATTCAAAAAATAGAAGTATTACAGCCAATTTTCTGAAAGATCAGCTAATGAATCTAAACAGTTTCTATCTAAGCCTCCTTTCTTATGTGATCACATATAGCTTTTACAGAATACATACCTGATAAGTTAGGTAAAAATAACTTATACGTTGATGATTTGTCCTTTTACATTTTGATAAAGTATGATAAAAGAAACTTATTTTCTTTGAAGTTGGAGTGGCCATCAAATTTCATCAAAACCGGTGTTTTAAAAACCGAGTTGACCCGACCGGTCGAACCAGTTAATAAATCATTTCTAAATAAAAAAAATTATATCAAACAAGAAGTCCTTTTGCAGCATATAGAATAAAAAGTAGAGAAACAAAAAGTCAAAATAAACATAAAACATCCATTCTTTTGCAGCCAATTCCCACTCTTGCTTATTGCATAAAACATCCATTCTTTGGCCATAACAGTGTGAATATTAGAAGCCAAACAAAAGAATGCAAAAATCCTACATATTCAGCTAATCATCTGAAGTTAAAAATGATTAGTTAGTAAAGAAAGACAAACACGGATAAAATCAAACCTGAAAAAATCAGGACGATAGACTTTGAAATACTCTTAATTGTGAAGATGCAATGTAGGATCTTCATTTCGATGATGGCTGCTTTGTGAACAAAAGAGAACATAGTAGTTTCAAAACACAGAAAATGTAAAAGATAGAAGTATAAAACCATAAAAATGGCCTTTAAGATCCATTTGACTGTGATATGACCTGTTGCTCCTTGTCTTCTCTCCTCGCTAGAGTTACAAAACAGAAAACCAACAGCCTATTGATGGTTATCGAAAAGAAGTGTGAAACACAAACTTTGATCACAATCGATGAGGAAGCCATGTCGAGAAACTAAAGCAGCAAAAATCCCACAGAAAAAACAGAAAAAGAAAATTGGGTTGATTGTTATAGAAAATGTTTAAGGGTGTATAATGAAAGGATTTGCTTCCATATTTTACAAGTTTACTCATTTTGAAGAGATACAATTGAATGTTTGCCAGCAAAAATATTTAGAAGGGTTGTTCTTGCATACCATTTCAAATTACAATATAGACAAACAATAACATAAAATTTAAATTTACAACATGAACTTAGAAAAGCAATACCGAGTAGTAAAAACAATATATCAAGATCTGTTTGAAAAACGCATTTGCCTCGTTACATGAAATTTAAATTTACAGCAATAACAAATCATAAAGCAATAAAGACATTCTATATAGTTATGAGACCAAATTATGATACTATCATACTTGCTTGTATGGTGCTTAACACTCAAAATATGTTCTTTCTAACAGAGAGATGTTAGAGAGATCTTGGAGAAACTTGAGAAGATCAACTTTAACTTCTTGCTTCACAAGATATGACATAAATGTTTCCAAAACCACGAGGTGTGTATATAAGTATTATAATGCATATAAATCAATATATATATATAAAGGAAGGCAAAAGGAGTGGATTAAGGAGAAGCCTCCAAGAGGGCTATAGAATTTTCTTAGAGTTTTGGTTTATTTTTAAATCAAAATATGTCATTTAATACTTCATTCTTTTCATTTTCTTCATTTCNTTATCTTACATTTTTTTATTAACATATTAACTAAATATTTAGTTGTTACTTTTTTCTTAATTATTATATATGTTTTTTCAAAAAAACATCATCATTTTAAATAATTTTAAAATCAATAGTAAGTTAACAAAGTTTATAAATCAAAACTTTTATTAAAACATTAATTTTCATTCGAATTGTTTAATTAAATAATAGTTGTTACTTTTTTCTTAATTATTATATATGTTTTTTCAAAAAAACATCTTCTTTTTAAAATCAAAACTTTTATTAAAACATTTATTTTCATTTGAATTGTTTAAGGTAACAATGGTTATAAATCAATACTTTTTTTAAAACATTTATTTTCATTTGAATTGTTTAATTAAATAAATATAACAATATGAATAAAAGAAGATTATAAATAGTGCCCTAACAATGTTTATAAATCTATATTGTTAATTAATTAATTTTACAATATGAACAAAAGAAAATTGTAAATAGTGACCTAAATTTAAAGTAATATACAATGGTTTATAAATTTAAACTTCTATTAATTTAAATTCAATAATTTAAACAAAATGACACTAGGAAACAATGTTTATAAATTTATATATATATATATATATAATCACTACAAATATGGTATATCTTAAATACATTTTATTTTTTCTTTTAATTTAAATTAAAATCAAATTGTATAATTAAATGAAATACCAAAATATATGACATCTTTTATTTATTTAATAAATATTATTTAGTAGGATGTTACATTGTATTTGTAATAATTATAAATAATTAATATTTCCAACTGTTTCAAAAACTTTTCAACTTTTTCATCAAAGCATATAAATGTATATTTATTACAATCAACCAATATATAAAGGATAGAAGCAAGTGTTTTCATATTTTATATTTGTTTGATTGATTGGGTTTGATGTGAAATTGCACAAATGTCGCATCTTTTTAGAACTTTTAAAATTGTTCTAAGAATGTCATGACTTACAAGGTATATTTATTCATCCTCTACTTTTCACTTTTAATATTTTCAATTTATGGTTATCTTTTATTAGTATAACATCTCGATGAATTTTGTATTTTTTACTACAAATTTCATCCACTAAAATTATGCATAGTTGTAGATAGCAATGAATTATACACTAAATATGATTGTTGAACACGCTTCTATATATAAGGTGTAATTTACATAAAATTTGTAATTGATTTAATAATCAATATATCAATATCAATCAATATATATACTAAAAGGAAAAACCTCAAGATCTTATGTGGCATCTTCTAAAGCCAAAAAACCTATTTATCTTTTTTCTAAGATTTTTGAATTTTTTAAATATTAGATATGTTAAAGACCTTTCTATCCCCATGCTTAAAATATAAAGTTCATTGAAATAAGGTTGTTTTGGTCATTTTTACAAAAAAAAGTGTAACCTNTCCAAACCTTTTATTATCTTCATTCATCAAAATGAAACCTTCAAATCATTTTCATCTTCATTCTCAAAGGTGAAACCTACAAATCCATCAATTCAACATGATTTCTTCATCATCAATTATTTTCCACACTTGATCTATTCTTCATTTCCATAACTATTATTATTCTTCAACAAAATCATGTCAGGTAATTTTCTTTTCTTGCTAAATCACTTGATATGTTATTTCTTCAATAATATTGTTTTTCCATTTTACTTTAAGAATAATAGAGTATTATTTCTTATTGACTATTGTTGAGATTTTGTAATTTATTTTTGCTTATGTCTTCTATATTCTATTATGCTTTTCTAACAGAATCAAAAATTTGTTCTTGACGACGGTTTTAAAGATTTGATGACAACAACGGTTTGATAATCGCACCTTGCACGTAAGTATAACAATCTGAGATATAGTCTCAATAAACATAAATATGTTTTTTTCAACAAGTGTTTNTTTCTTTTGCCTTTTATTCGAATTTAAGAGTTATTTTATTTTATTTTTGTATTCTATATTTTTTCTTAGTGTCAAATTTTACTAATCATTTTAACTCTTATTATTATTTCTTATTGATTATTGTTAACATTTTAGAGTTTATTTTTACTTTTGTTTTCTATATTTTATTATGTTTTCTAATGAAATCGAAT
>LUCG01016975.1:0-17061 GCA_001633085.1 Carthamus tinctorius | reverse complement strand
GAACGCCAAGAGGATTCGTGAATGGGAAGGTTACCGATGGAAATTGAAACCCCAGTCGTACATTTTGGAAAGGGCAGTGTCTTGGAAAAATGATACTGGCTGGGGTAACCATGATTTTGGAACTGGTTCAATCAAATCTCGGTCAGCAATGCATTTGGTAAACACTCTCGCTGCTGACCGAGTCGGCATTGCTGACCGGTCAGCACCAAGTAAACAGCCCGTAAGTAATAAAAAGAATTATTTAAAGGTTTGATCAATAAAGTTTTGTATAACTCTCAAATACAGGGGAATTCAAGAAATGCAACTACTAAAATGAAATAAAATCGTATTTTATAGTAAAAAGTTTATAAAAAAAAGGGCGCATGTTCATTCAGGGACCGGTTAGGTTACTCTTTAAAATCGTTAAACCTGCCCTGATTGTGGTTATCTCTAGCTACTTCCAAAGGTTTGTAAACAGATAATTGAATTAAATACATTTTCAAAAAACAAAAGGTGAGGGTCATTTATATTGTGAATAAAATATATATATGTAGAATCATAAGATGATGTTTTCACTTGGAGATAACTTTCATGAATCTATTGAGTGATTTGAAGATTCCTACTGCTTGATTAAAGAACGATGGACCCTCCTCCGAATCATCTTCACCTTCTCCAAATATTAACTAAAAAATAAAACAAAATCCCTTTTTAGTTCATAAAACCAAATCCAGTATATCCCATTCAAACATTAAAAAAAAAAATGGACTAGCTGACCGACCTCAATGTCTTCTGAGTCAGGACGGCTTATCATTTCCTTGCCGAGTATGTAACGGTTTGGTCTATCCTTGTCGTCAAAGAACACCTTCCATAGTCTACAACGTCAAATTAATTAAAGAACATGTTAGCTAGCTATATAGCGATGTGATATAACCCGCTTCGAGATGGGTGGTCTCCAAAAGAGAAAAGAGGAGGGAAACTTGAATTACTTTCTTCTTCACTTACAAAATGTTAAGAGATAATACATATATTATGAAAACCTACGGTTAGGAGTTAGGACTAAGTTCCTATAAATAAAATACCCACTAAGATGCTTAACTCCTGTCAACTAACTACTAATACATGCATAATTAATACTATTTTAATTGTATCACAATGGGTTACAAATACTTAATAAAATTACCCGGGATAGCATCTAAATACAGCGCCCGTGGGTAGAGGTTTCATGGAGTAAACGGTTGTAAAAGTTCTGCGCAAAACAAGATGAAATTGTTTGAGCATTCATTTAAATATATGATGATGAGAGGTTGTTGATTAAGTTACCTCAAGAAGTATTTTCTGAGCTTGCGGACGTTGAATCCAACTCCAACATCCTCGCTTATAAGACGTGGGTTCCACATAATGAGCGGTCGTGGCTAATAATAAAATAACATAATAATGAAGATGAAGATGAAGATGGTTAATAATTAATTAATTTGAAGTACAAAGTGTTATTATATAAGAAATTAAGAAGGATTAGTTATAAGTTATATACAGGTTCATCGGATAGAAGAGAAGCGATGCGCTCAACGTATTCCAACATCTGATAATCGGGGACTACCATCACAACAATCTCATCATCTTTCTCCACAGGCTTTCGGTCACTTAAGCTGCAAATTAATTCAAAAACCCAATATTGGTTTACAAAAGAAAATATACAGAGATTGTAAGTAATAATTATATAAAGGAAGTAACCTGGCAAAAGTGAAAGTGGCATCAGTCCATGTATACTTGAGAAGTGCAGCAGCACCGGCATCAGGATATATTGCTTTCACCCTCTATAATTAATTAATTACCAACTTATATAATTAATCCACAATATATATATTATATATACTAAAAAAGAAAAAGAAAATGTTAAAAAGTAAATAAGCAATGCAACCTGGCATCCAGTTTGTTGGATGAGTGAATCCACAAAAACTCTTGACAATTCCCAGAGTTCAGCCTGGGCACCTTCATCATCAAGAAACTGCAGCTGTGGGATTAACAGCTCCACCTTGCATTTGCAATACATATTAATTAATACATTATTATTATTATTATGATACTAATCAATCAATCTATAAAATTAATGAATACATACGATGGCTCTCATCCCTCCAGAGGACACAAATGCAGCACTTGCTTCACTCGATTGTCGAACTGCCCCCTCCAAATCCGAAGGCAAGCAACTGTATAAGTATAACACACTAACATTAATTAAGCAATTAACTACTATATATTAAAACTAATTAAATTATATATATATATATACACCTGTCATCTTCATCTTCTTGTATATCATCATCTCCTTGTTCAAGTGTTTGTTGTAGTAGTGAAGGTGAAGGTGAAGGTGAAGGTGAGGGTGGTGGTTCCAAATTATCATTTGAAGATTGACCTTCAAACTTATCAAACTTGGCATATATTCTGGAGTCAATTAATGGAGGTGATCTTAGAAATATTGAAACTCCTCCATTGAAACTACAAGATTCAGAAGATGATGGGAAGCAGGTGTATGAGGGTAATTTCGGAATAGAGGCAGAAGAACAGCACAGATTTGCGGAGGAAGCCATTTTACAACAAGAAGAAGATTTGGAAGTGAGGGAGGTCAGCCATTGATTACAATTTACAGGAGGAAAGGAGATAACAAGCATCATCCAATAAGATTATGCCACGCCTCCCCCACCTCTATTTTATTCTCTCTCTATTGGGAATTTTCAAAATAATAATTCAATATTACCCTTTTTATTTTTTTTAATACTATTATTTACTTTTTTTTTCTTTTGAAAATAAGGTCTCATTTAGTTTGTAAGATTAGATGGGTCTAAAATTAAATTTCCTTTAAATTTATAAAGAATAAAATTTGATTCACTTCCAAATCCTACGAGATATTAAGGCTGTCTCTCAAGTTTAGCGATGAAGGATAATAAGAAAAGAAAATGAAGTAAGAGAAAGAAAAAGAAAAGGATTTTTTTTTTTTTTTGTGTTCCAGAGAGTAAAGAAAAAAGGAAAAAATATAAATGAAATGAGAAAAATAAATTCTTATGTTTTTGAGTTGGATAGAAAAGCAAAAATAAATGTCATTTTTATAAATACATCCTTACTTATTGTACATGCAATGTTACTAATAGGTAAATTTGTAATTTTATAAATATGGTTAATTGTTATAAATTCTTCTCTTACAATTTTTTTCCTTTCCTACCAAAATTACTTTTCTTCCCTTTTCTTTTTATTTCCCTCAAAAAACAAAAAAGACATCTCAAGAACATAAATTTTTTTCTTTTCCCCCTACTTTCCTTTGCTTTCACTCATAAGAGAAACTTGATAAACAATGTAAGGATTCTAAATGCTTCCAATATCAAACCCTTGTAAAAAAATTACTCAAAACAATTCATCAAACCAAATACCACCTAATTTACTACTAAACAGTTAAGCAGAACAAAAACTCAGCTTTTATACAATAAATCAAATGACAAATTATTTAGACATGAGATTAAGATATATATATAGAAAAAGAAAAGAGTGGGAAGATGGCAGAGCAATAGAAGAGTGAGCTATATGAGTTATACAAATCACAACTGAAATATGAAACACAATTCCTATTCCATTCCTACCAAATCAAGGAAAGGAATGAAAGCTGCTATTTTCAAACACAATTTTGAAAATATTTGCTTATTCTCCTTCAATCCCCCCTCTATCCCATTCATTACACAAACAAAACAAAACAAAACATAACAAACTCATTTTCCTGGAGACGCAAATCTCGATTTATCTCTCGCTCGATTTGATCCTCTATCTATCGGTGATGATGTTTTTCCTCCAACGCCTACTTGCCGCATCATCTCTATGCACACCAAAACCATCATCATAAATAAACTTCTCATTCTTACCATATTAAAAAAAGTGATTTCTTCCCATTTCTATGGTATGTAACCTACTTTGGTTCGATTCCCATTTTGAATAACATATTTTGGTATATATGTTTTGAGATATCACAGCATATTAAGTATAAAGGAAGGTTCTTAATAGTATATTAGACAAAATAGGAATCAAATCAAAGTAGATTTGCATTTTCATGCAATCTGCCCTTTTGTATAATAACATTAAAAATCATACCTCGTTTTCTCTCAAGCTCTTGGTCAAGCTCCTCCTTCCACTTTCTTTGTACTTCGGAGAAGTTCACCCTGCAAATACCACATCTAACATCAGCAAATATGAGCATAAACACATAAAAGATGAAAAGATAAACCAAACCAAACCAAACAAGCCGAGTACATCCCACCCAAAGGTGGGGTCTAGGACTAAGATGTATGCAGACCTAACCTCTATCCCAATAAGTAGAGCGACTGCTTCCATGAAGACCCTCGGCATGTGAAAAATGTTAAAAAGGCAGATATAATTAAAAAAATGAGATGATAAAGCCATAGACGAACCCAGGACTAGTTGCTTCTGGTTGAGATTCCGCCCCCATCATATCATTACACTGTGGTGATGGAAGGTCCATGGGACTAGCACTTTCTTCACCACTCACATTTGACGTGCGTCGGCTTCCACTCCCAGGGCTTGCATTACTTGCAGCATCGACTGCTTTATAGGGAGTGCCAAGTGGAAATCGATTAGGAGACCTGCTTTTTGGTGGCAGTTTCAAGTAATTAGGACCACTTCCATTGCCTGCCACTTCAATATTGTCCATGGAGCAGGTAGGAACTACGCTGTTGTAGAACTCTTCGTATAAAGGTGTTTGAAGTCTTTTCAGTTCTAATGCCTAAAGCCATATAAAAGCACCCACGTAACTATAAATCAGAAGTCAAATCCGTACTCCATCCCATTTATAGTTATCAAAACTCTTGATGAATTCGTGTTCATATCAATTAATTGGGAAAAAAAACTTTAGAAGCTCATATTAAAGGCTTATCAATTAGCGTACACATTGTATTTGAGCAAAACTATGTAAAAACAGTACCTTGTCATCCAGAAAAGCTCTTATTTTAGATTCAGTAAGCTCATCATCGTCCTCAGAGAGAGATCGGCCAAATTGAAATGACGTACAGCTGTCAGTAGGAATGACCATGTTACCCACAAGTCCATCTATATGTTGCTCATTGTCCAAAGTTGCTCGCCCTTGCAGTTCGTAAGTATCATCAACAGAAGGTTCTTCCACAGGGTTGAAACTCTGATTACCAAATGTATAAATAAATATATTTAGTTTCTTAAGGTCCTTCGCCAAATAGTAAAAATACAAATATCACAAAAACCTGAAAGAAAATAAAACCCACCTTATTGAAGTCATCAAGCATGGAAACAGATCTCAACTTTACTCCTCCTCCATCCTCCATAAAATCATCTCCGTCCATCTGACACATATCAGTATCGCTGTTTTCTGCTCCCCACTCATGTTTACTTTCTTTAAATTTCCCAGAATTTACAGTAGAGAAGTTGAGTGTGCCCAGATTACATACATCAAGGGAACCAGGGCTGATTGTCATTTAAGTAGAAAAAAAAACAAAATCAATGTTGCATCCCATCATCACCGTACTTTAACAATCATTAGCAGACAACATGCTATTTTATTTCCTCTGTTCCAAAATAAATGCAACAACTTCCTTTTTGGGATATCACAGTATTGCAACATTTTCCCTGTTGACAAAGTTCCAATCCTAAATACTTGTCTGCCCATTACAGAAAATTGACAGCATCAATTTTGCTCCACAAAATCCCCTCTATTTCTCATCATTAATAATACTTGGCTACTATAGTCAAATACCTTAATTGAACTGTTTTCCCTAGTCAAATATTGCATTTATTTTGGGATTGATGTAGTATATCTAAAAACATCATATTGATTTACTCACGAATGATCCAAAGTGTTTGTGCAGGAAGACGAAGGAGCTTCAATATTTTCCTGAAGACAATGCAATAAAATGCAATGAAATAATGGATGGAGGATTATTCAAAAAATGCATATGCCAGAGAGCCAAATGACTAACCATTGTAGAAGTAGCAATAAAAGAATTATGCTGACATTTCCCGGTAACAAAAGGATGCTGCAAGCCAAAATGCAGATATATTAAACATAAGTTGAGACTTCAGACAAATTACCGAAAATTCAAATTTTTGAATCACCTGAAGTAAATCAGAAGCAGATGGCCTCAACTCAGGTTCCCTGAAATATAACCAAATTAGTGTAACTGGAAGCAGATGAAGAAACAAATCAACCAAATTAACAAGATAAAAGAAGAGGAATGTGTTTACAATTTCATACAATAAGTATACAACAAAAAGGGTGAATGTGAAAAAGAGGAGCTTGAATATTGATGACTCAATTGCCAACACACCATCAAAGTGCCAATATGGTTTACATACTTGTGTAAGCATTTCAGCAGTAAATCTTGTGCCTCAAGAGAGAGATGATCAGGAATAGGAGGATGGGACTTTGTTGTGCCGATATAAAAGAGAGCTGCAACCTGAAATGAAGACGGAGTTATATGATCATAAATTCATAACCTGCAAATTAACTACTCAAATCTAAGACATTAAAAAAAAGGTAATTACCTCTTGATATTGTTGGCTCCAGGGAGGCTTCCCTGTAGCCATCTCAATCACCGTACACCCAACACTCCATATGTCAGCAGAACTAGAGATAATAGAAGAGAAAACAAGTCTGAGATGGCTAACATCCAAGTGAAGAGTTTATAAATACAATTTTCGGATGCATAGATGATGGTTTAGAAACAAAAGTAAGGGATAATAAAGAATCAAAACGGGCAGGGCAAGAGAAGCAACTTAATTAGTCACTGTACAAAATCAGTAATAGCCACAATAATAAAAACACATAAAGAAAAAAAACAAAGTCATTGAGAAGAACATAGCTCAGGCTTTGTCGTATGTATCTAAAATCTTTTCTAGACATGATTCATTTCTTTAAGCAAAACAAATTGCTAGAAGATAGTTGTTATTAAAATTGCTTCTACATGTTTGTTTCCAAAAGAAAACACACAAATATATAATGCATTTAGTTTTGAAAGGAAGTTTCTTAGTTTTCAAGCCTTGATGTTTCCACAGTAATACTTCATTCATATCCTTTGACAAAAGGTACCCTTCATCCTTGAAAACTGTAACGTACACACCACAAAACCTAGGAAGCAGAAGGTGCCTTGAAATGAACTGCTATCGAGCATCTCTTAGTTCCAGTCAGACAATGGATTATAATGTTTATACTTTATATATTGCAGAATAAGTTCTCAAATCACCATGGGTAATACAATATTTATACTTAATTAAATAATAAATAAATGAAATAAACGACAAAAATTAAATAGTTAGGATTATATCTGATTATACTAAAAGTGAGTGTAACTGTGTAACTATTTAAAGATTATGAAAAATAGACAAAACTATGAACTAAGGAGTAAGGAGTTAGCAGTAGACAACAAACATAACCAAAATGGTGGTAAACTGCCACGACTTATTGTTAGATTTATGTTCCTGTTATTTTAATTTCAATTCTTTTCAAACTTCTTTTTAGTAGAACCATGCTATTTGACTACCTCAATTCCTTGTAGAGACGATCTTAGCCTATCTTGTACAATGTTTGGGAGTTAATTTGATTTGTCATGCACATCAAAACACAACAATCTCATAAAGCAAAGCTAACTTCTAGATTTGATCAATAAGCAAATGAGCTTGACGTCGGTAACAACAAAAGATGGTAGACAGCTGCAATAATAATATCTAAAAAATGATAAAATCAAATATACATCGACCGGAACTACACTATTAATATCATAACATAGAATTTCAGTGCTTGAATGTTGATCAACATGCCACAAAATTCATAAGAGCAAATTGAGGCAGACTTAATTGCATTCAAGGAGCATGCCAGAAAATGGTACTAACAAACAAACAAATATAGTTTTATGTAACTTGGTTAAACACAAAAGCACTCCGCCTTTTTCAAACACCAGATTAGAGATCTAAGTATGGAGTATCCTTCGATTTTTACATTCAGAAACAAATGTTATAAGCATATGAATGACCAAAAATTTTATGCTTGAAACTTTGAAAACGAAAATCATTATGCAACACAGAACTATTCTAGCATCCCTTCCCTTTTACTGGTACCCTCTCTCAAACATAGTTTTGGTACATAAAAAGAGCATGGTAGAAGAACTTCCATGAAGCATATGCATGCAACAGCAGAAATTGCTGAAACATTTCTTGCATGTCATATGTGTCACACGTGGTCAAATAAGCTTCTGTGAGATGTGTATGGGGTCAAATGAGATATTATTGAACATAGGGAGCAATTGCTCAACTTTTTCATTATGTCAAATATTATTAATTCTACAATATAGAACATGTCCTAATTTATTGCACCATAAGTAAGCTACCCCTAGCTTATCACATATTATATTATGTAACATGGCACTTAGGTCGACAGTTAAAATATGAGTCACATCTGATGACACATATTAAACTATTTGTTCCCTCTGAATTTGCATTAACTGTTGCAAATCAATGCCAATAAGTAAGACAGAGGAACTATTACAGGATATTAACATATCTGGTACTAATCACAAAGTAGTGAAGTAAATATGAATCTTGATTAACAAAAACAAAACAACAGAAGAAAAAAAGAAAAAAAACAGGAAACAATAATTACCACAATCTTTAGCATATTTGAATGAAGAGTAGAAATTCAATGTACATGTTTTAGGTCCAATATAGTGACTTCCACTAAGAACACAAGAATTCAGTCGTAAAGATGGTAAATATGTATGTACTTACAAGCTATGACCAGTTTGAAGTATAACTTCAGGAGCCATCCAATATGGTGTTCCCTTCATTGACTTGGCACCTGATCCATTAGCCTGACCAAAATTTAGTTTTAAATTAAATATCAATTTTTCCTAATATCTATAAATAAATAAAGGTGAGGCAGATGATGGCTTACCAGCTCCACAACTTGCTTTGATGCACCAAAATCAGCTAGTTTAATGCATCCTTTATTGTCAACTAGGATGTTTGCCCCCTGAACATGAAAGAATATTTATACTTCATTGCAATATAGTAAACACTAAACAGGAAAAAGGAAATAAGACAGAAGGTACACCTTAATATCCCTGTGCATAATGCCATTCTTGTGCAAGTAATCAAGCCCCAATAACAATTGTTTTGTGTACATTCGTATGACCTGTTTGAAAAAATAGATAATCTAGCATATAAGAGGATACTTGAGGAGATTAAAAAAATATAACCCCTAAAAATAAAAACTACATACCGCTTCAGGGAAGGGTCCAAATTTCCCTAAAAGTGATGAGATTGATCCTCCAGGAACAAATTCCAAAAGAATATTTAAGGTTTCCTCCTCTCGTACAGTTCCTAGATATCTCTAAAGTACCAAGAAGTAACAACATTAGCTTGATAAAGAAGCAGTAGTTCCTATCAACTAAATGAGATTGCACTTACAACAATATTTGGATGAGAAAGATTCTTAAGAAGCTTTACTTCTTCTTCGAGCTCCCTTATGTGAATCTACTTGTACAATTAAATGAACAAAGTAAGCACTAGCAAAAGATCAAAGAACTTGTAAAAGATTAACAAAAAGAAGTGATCAGCACTAGTGAGATATCTACCAAATATGTGTCCATGTGTACATAGATGGAGAAAGGGGTGCAATTCATATGAAATTGCATTAACAATATCTTCCATGAACAACATAAAAGTAGAAAACATCAACATAATATGAAAATATTTATTTGGGGTGGAAGTCACAGAGTTATCATCAGAACCTATAAGTTTTGTCAATTAAGCCTGATAAATGCATCTGCCTTCACAGAGCATCATCTTTTCTATATTGTAATTCCTATTTAAATGGCATTCTCTGTCTTCTGGATCTCATGAACTAAATGAATAACTACAAAAGGGCTCACACAGGACTAAGATCATCATCATAAGGATGATAAGATCAATAGAACTGGTGAAGCTCTTACCAACCCTACATTCAAAGTAGAAAACAAAGTAGCATTTATTCAGGGACTGAGGTAGCATGTATTGGTGTGATTTGATCAGTAAAGTTTTTCAAATGCTTTTAATTTGTGCTACATTGATTCCATCATATTACTTACTTGAGGTAAGATATAGAAAACATCTTATAGTGTTTAAATGCAAATAAACATATCGTCCAAACCTGAGTCTTCTCCTTTGAAGCACCATTGGCAGCAATTGAAACCTGAAAACAGAATCATCGGGATCAAAACTCAAACCTGAGTGGAAAATCCAAAAATTCGGCAACAAAAATGAAACCTGTTTAACAGCAAGAAGCTCTCCAGAATCGAGATTCATGCCCATATACACTTGGCCAAACGCCCCGCAGCCGATCAATTCACCCTTCCGCCATCGGATAGTGGGAACTTGGTCATCATTCTCCTTGACCACCTTCTTTGGCGGTGAATATGAAGAGAGAAAGGAAGAAGGTCTAGAGAAAACTCTGGACTTGCGGATGATTTTGTCGACTAGGGTTCCGGGATCGCCGCCGTCTGTGGGGCGAAAAACCAGAGATCGACGGACTGATCCGAACATGTCGTGCATTGCTACTGGTACTGGTATTAGATTAGAAGAAGGATATTAGGGTTTATGGATTCATCTGGATGAAGAAGATTGAAGCACAGTTTGAGGTTGGAGAGAGAGAGAGAGAGTGTGTGGGGGATGAAAGGAGGGAAAGATGATTACCAAAATTCCTTTCCTTTTTTTCAAAAACCTTCACCGACTAAATTCCCAACTTTCACATTACACACCTTCTTCTTTTGACTAACGTTGACTTTCTTAGATTATAAACACAACGTGTAGTTATTTACAATTGTTGCTGCGTTTATACTTGTATGAGCTTCGAAAACACCAAAAGAGTACGTTTGCAATACAAATTTGTTTTTGTATTTTATTATTACAATGACAATCTTATAATTTAAACGATTTTCAAAGTTTTTATATTCGAGACAAAAATTGAAATTTCAAATACCACTTTCAACAAATCCATAAATATTAAGGACAAAAGTGAAATTTCTTTATCTTACGAACAAAAACTGAAATTAAATCTCATACTTGTAGAGAACATGGAGCACGTCAGTCATCATGGCAGCGGACATAAAATCAAATTTCTCAATTTATTTTCTTGTTCTCTGCGTTGCTAACATACAAACAAATATATAATATTATTCAATATTTTATTTATTATATATACTATTGTGTTTATCGAATATAAATTTGTATATAAAATCCCAAATCTCAATATAAACACACTAGTTTTGTACCCGCGCAATGCGGCGGGATGTATGAGTTTAATCACGATTACTTAATTCCAAAATCTCAAAATTCTTGAAGTTTCTATAATGTCTGATACGTTTGTATCTATGCTTGATCTAAATATCGATCAATAAGATTTATAGCACTGGCAAGCAACCAATCCAAATATGTACATGTTTTGTAGGTACAATGCCTAGAAATAAAACAAAAAATTCATTAAACAACCCCAAGTTCGAAGCATCATCCAATCAAGAATTATGTCAAGTTATTTCTTAAATAACAATTTCATAAACTGTGCAGATGACCAGATAAATCGGTTCGAAAGAGAACTTAAATCGACATGAGAGAACAATCTTATTCAACATCAAAGTACTTAATACAAAATGAGGAAGGACACACCCTATCAAATACCATGCTTTAAGAAATACACCAATATAGAAATCATTTTATATCAATTTTGATTTTTGAACCATGAGAATCATATAAATATTTGGGAGGCTAAGTCGTCTTCTTGGACGTTGTGGATACCTTATGAATAGTAGGCTTGGAAAGGTAATGACAAGGCATTGGAGTTTTCCACTGTTTTAAAGTAAATTATGCTTGAACTGTTTTGCTATAATTTTTTATAAAATATAGAATGAAAGATCAAAATCTCTAAAACCTTTTTTTTTAATTTCCAACAGCTTTTCTATTTGAAAGAATTTACCATCACTTATATTATTAAAATATACACTATATTTATTATCACATTAAACTTTTTAAAAACTTTTAAACAATTAATTATGTTATTAGTAGAATATATTATAATAATATTTCTCCCTCCTCGTTTAGAGGTTTTAGAAAAATCTTGATATCTACAAAAAACACACCAAAACGTACCATCACAGAAAGTCAATAGACATAATAAAAAATGAATAGAGTGGATTCAGAAATACATAACGATTGGTTCTATAATAGCAAATATGTGTCATCTCAATAAGACTTTGGTAGGAATCCCATCATTTGCTGTAATAAATATATCCTCCTGTTCTACAACTGAAGCTGTATGCTCAAGGTAACACCAAAACTAACAAAAACAATAACAGGTTAGAAACATGGATTTCAAGGTAGTACCTTGTAGCAGAACGATATCTAAGGCAAACTTTCTGTAATTACAGATTAATAGAAAGTTGTTTTGAGCATACAATTATAACATGCACATGACAAGGTTGCACAAATTCACTTAGAGGTCGTTTAACAAACGCTTACCCTAGTAAGCGCTTACCAAGTCACATTACCTTACTAAGTTACTGGTAAAAGCGAACACAAGTAGACCTGGCAAACGTGTCGAGTTCAAAGTTAAACGGGTCGAAAATGTTTGACCCTAACCCGACCCGTTTATTTAAACGGGTCATGAATCCCAACCCTAACCCGACCCGTTTAATAAACGGGTTGACCCGTATAACCTGTTTAGTGTTTATAAAATTAAAAATCAAAAATCAAAAATTCATAAAAATTTAGTAATCCAAGTTTTATACTTCAAACTTATAAGTCTGAACCAAATCTATTAACATTATTACATTAGAAATCCAAATAAATCGTAAATTAGTAAATGGATAAAAAGAAAACTTTATATATATATATACACACACACACACATATATATATAAACGGGTTAGTCGGGTCATTTTCGAGTTGATATTTTTTACCATAACCTTACCCGTTTAATTTTCGTGTCGTGTCGTGTCAACCCGTTTACTTAAATGGGTTGAAATCTGTTACCCAAACCCGTTTATTTCGTGTCGGGTTCGTGTCGGGTCAATTTTTGTCAGGTCTAAACACAAGGACCGAGGATCTTACCTAGTAGGTGAGGGAAACGACTCTTACCACGGTTAGCGCTCACCAGGTAAACTGTTACATACAAAACTGATTTGGTGGACTAACTAAGATCTTACGTGGTAAGTAAGTGACAATGTTGATTTTACCACTACGTGCTTACCAGGGTAAGCGTTTTGTAAATGGCCCCTAAATTTTTTAAACAAACACTGTATCATAGCTAAAAGTATTAACAAAAACTTACACATCTAGACACAATAGATTTAGATTATACAAGTGGTTGGCTATGAAAAAGCGTATATATATCAGCACATCTCCCACAAAACCATCAATACTTCCTCAACTATGTGAAATGACTTATTAGTATGCCCTACTGAACCACTCAGAAAGAAATCTACAATAAAGTCCCATATTTTAAATGAAAACTTAAGTAGCCAGGGGAGCACCAGTAACAAACTCCAAGATGAATATGGACAGTTAGAACTTATCATTAAATACTTGACAAAATTTTTTTGGAATTTAGTTATTGATGTCCATACTACCAATGAAAATGGAAATGGGAATGTAGGCGAATGAGAATGAAAATGGGAATGCAGGAGAATGACAATGAAAATGAGCATTGTATTGATGCTGCTTGGTTAACCCATTATAATCAATAAAAAATAGTTTCATATTAGAAAAATATTTTCCTCCACCTTGAAAATACAAAAGATGTTCCATTTAGCATCAAAAGATGGAAAGATATATGGAAAAAAGAACTAAGTAGAAATAAAATTTTCATTCCCCCCAATTTGGTCAGGAATAAAAATTAATGGATCTGCAGGAATGATTCCATTATACAATATCAGACCAAGCAACAGTTTTCATTATCATTCTCATTCCTTACCCTGCAATACCCCCGACCAAGCGCCCCCTAAGTCAATATGACATGATTGAAATGAATTCCAGCACAAGGAAAGCCTCAAAATAGTTAAAGATGAATAACTACAATTCCAAGTGTTAAAAGGGGGTATTTATAGTACCTTTCCATTGTGGGGGTTTATAGGCTGCAACACACTCTCAATTGCCTAGGATTCCATCTTCAAAGCCTTTTGAGTCAGCTGGAATGTTCTTGTACACACCATGTCTTTTACCTACCGCTGTCTTGAAGCCTAGCTTTATCTGGGCCTTGGTTTCAGCTTCCCCTGCAACCTACACCAACTTGTTCCATCGATTTGAAATATGTCATAACTCATAACCATGCACATCTACGTACTTAAACAAAAAAATGTCCAAAGTCTACAAAATGGTGTTCAGATCATATAAATTTGCCAATGTGGGTCATCCCAACCTTGTAACCAAGAAACATGACCTACTTGGGACCATAGACTTCATCCTTATTAAATAAAGTTGGTCACCACCATGATATACAACATGACTCATATAGGAACCACAACTTTGTTTATTATATACATAAAAAACATTAGAATATATTACGGATTAAGGAACCACATGATGATTTAAACAATCCCTGGCAGAGTAAAATTTGAATCAATATGCCTGCAAATTTGAAAATGCAGATTGCCTCTACATTCAAGTACATATGCTAGGGATAAAAATTAAGCCAGTTGATGGCATAGTTGGTATTCAGTGATGAATCTTACGCAACTGAGTCTAATGAAAGACTTCTCTTAAAAATTATTAAAAAAAAGTGAATGTCGTTGAAAGAAAGATCTTGTGGTCTACTGACAATTTGATATACCAACATACAGATTTAGTTTTATATTGATAGACTGCTTTATAAGACCCAACAAGTAGGCATCCTATGTAAAGATGTTACAATAAGCTGATAGAACGCTTTTGGGCATCCACATAACAAAGAAATATAAACCCTTAAATTAATTTTGAAATGAGAGTAAAGAGTTCACCTCAAGAAAGAATTAATAGAATTACACTTGCATAAGCAATAAACACCATTCTTTGAACACAATTTGCAATAGAACTAAACTTAAGGAGCAACCTTAAATCCTTGTACCGCCCATTTCATGACATCGCCGTCATTTAGATTGAGTAACCTTCATAACACCTTATCTAAAACAACAATAGAACGGTTAGAACCTTAAGAGCCCTTGGTTTATCGAGTACCGCCTTGATTGCATTTGAAACAAAAAAAAGGTCACATTTGTATAAAAGCAAAACATGTGAAGACTCCAAAGTTGAGAAGATTCACCTCTAATAATACATTTATAATAATGGGGCTGCAAACAATTTACAAGCAGAGCCATAACAAATAGAAATTATCAAATATAAGATTAGCTCAAATAAACCATTTACCAAAAATTATCAAATATAAGATTACCTCAAACTGAGTTTGATCACTGATGCCACCCCTTCGAGAACCCATTTGTCGAATTGAGCACTACCAAAAGCTTTCAACCTATGTAAATCTCGCAAAAACATATCAAATAGAATGTTCATCGTTTTTGTTAGAAAACACAACAAAGGAAAATAATTTCTTCGAAGAATTACAATCCATTAACATAACCAGAAATCTTTGACCCAAAATCATTTTTCATGGAATCCAAAAGACTTTTGAATACACAGACCAAAATCGAATTTCAGAAAACTTTCAATACACAAATCGATCTTGAGCAAATAGCAAGAAAACTTTCCAGAAATCGTATTCCAGAAGCATCATGGGTACCTCAATTTGTATCGTCGATGTTGTACCGAGAAGCCTCGATTTGAGCCCTAAATCATCTTCGTCTACTGATTTATGGCAGAGAAGACCTAACTTCAAACAAAATCAAAACTTAAATCAAATGGAACATGAGAGAAAATTGAAGCGATAACTTACCTTATAATCTTCATGGGAGAAAATTGAAGGATGAATGAGAGGATTGAATGGAAAGGAGAAGACTGGGGTTTGGAGGCATCGAATTAAAAGTATAGCATAAAGCTGACTGGTTTAAGACTTTTGATAATTCCAAGAATTTGAATTCAAATCTAAATAGTCTTTTAAGATTTGGATGGTTTTTAAGACTTTTTAAGACATTTTAAGAATTCATGCATCAATTAGTTGTACTTAATGCATTAAAACTTGTTTTTAAGAGTTTTAAGAAATTTGCTTTATAAAGGAGTATAGATATATATATGAGACCTATTCGATAATATCTACCCATAGGCATGCTATTGCTATACCTTTTTCTGACATTTCTAAATTTCCGAAATCATACTTTGATCTTTTTAACATTAACGGTATTTATATTTTTCAACGTATCTAAATATGAAATTTGGTATTAAATGATATTTCCATAATCTATAAATGACATATTTCTATTGTCTCCCTCCAATGACTCTAAAATAAAAACAACATCCTTTCCCAAATTTGATAACGTCGTTATTATCTATGTAAATTGTTGATTGCAAATATATATAAATTATATAGCTTATAAATCTGTTTGAGCACTAAAATCGATTAAAACGATATAATTGATATTGAATCGACCCTATAATAAAACTTTGTCGGTTTTCAAATATGAGAGTTTCATAGTGATCTTCGTAAATCGCGGGACCCAAAAGCATATTACTCGCACTATATAAAATCAATACGACTACCTAATTGAGTAAAGTGATAGAACCTTTTAAATAAAAAATATTATTAAAATATTGATTTAACATATATACATGTACTATATTTATTAATTCAAAATTCTTAAATTATTAGTTATATGTAAGGATTGCTAAGAGAATTTAAATTATTAGTTATATATAAGGATTTCTAAGAGAATGATAGGAAACCTCTTAAATTATTAGTTATCTATATCTATATTATATATTAAAAACTCTTAAATATTCAACTTTATTATTTCTAAAGCCCTATGTATAACACTCTATATCCCTATACTTACTGTTTATGTAAAAAATTACACTAGTTAATATCGTACAAATTGTGTGAGGCTTAACCGTCGA
>LUCG01016949.1:0-11694 GCA_001633085.1 Carthamus tinctorius | reverse complement strand
CTTTTGTGAGGAAAAAGGTATTGAGAAACAATATAGTGCTCCTAGAACTCCTCAAGAGAATGGTGTTGCTGAGAGGAGAGATAGGACTCTAATTGAAGCTGTTAGATCACTGTTAGCTGACTCAAATTTACCCATCACCTTTTGGGCAGAAGCAGTTAATACTGCTTGTTATGTGCAAAACAGGGTTCTAGTAGTAAAATCTAAAGGCAAGACACCTTATGAGCTTTTCAAAAAGAGGAAACCTTTTATAGGGTTTCTAAAACCTTTTGGATATCCTTGCACCATTCTCAATACTAAAACTCATTTAGGCAAATTTGACAGTAAAGTTAATGAAGGATTTCTTGTCNATTGTCTGCTAGAATTATTGAGGAAAGTGACAATGTCAAATGCAATGAGAATNTTGGTTATTTGACATTGATTCACTTACTAACAGTTTGAGGATGAGTGATGCAGTTTATTCAGGTACTTCAGCAGAAGAGGTTAAGGATTCAGCACCTCAATTTGTGATGTTTCCTACACTTACCATTGATCCACCTGAATTTGTTTCAACTGAAGAAGAAAAGAAACAAGAAGAAGCAGAGAAAGCAGATACTACAAGTGAAGAGCATTCTTCAGAGCATGATGTAGATGCACCCCATGATGGAGATCAAACTGAGCATACTGAAGCTGCTCTATCTGAGGCGGAGCATCATGAGTATGTTGAGCAAAGTGATTCAAATCTTGGAGTGAATCTCACTGAAGAACCACTTCATCAGACAAGAACTCAAAAAAATCACCCACCTCACTTAGTGATAGGAGATATTGCCTCTTCTATGATTACAATAAAGCAAAGCAAGGCTGTAGGGTTAACTGAGAATCAAACTGGTTTTTTATCATGCTTCCTATCCCAATCTGAGCCAAAGAAGGCTCATGATGCTATGAAAGATCCAAGTTGGATAGAAGCTATGCAAGAGGAATTACTGCAGTTTGTGCTTCAAGATGTGTGGGATTTGGTAGATTTGCCCAAAGGATGTAGGGCAATTGGCACCAAATGGATTTTCAGAAACAAGAAGGATGTAAGAGGGGTGGTCATCAAGAATAAGGCAAGGTTGGTAGCTCAAGGATACACTCAGGAAGAAGGGATTAACTATGAAGAAGTGTTTGCCCCTGTTGCAAGAATTGAGGCTATAAGATTGTTTTTAGCCTTTTCTTCTTTCAAGAAATTCAAAGTCTATCAGATGGATGTAAATAGTGCCTTTCTGTATGGCAAAATTGAAGAAAGAATATATGTTTGTCAACCACCAGGATTTGAAGATCCTGATTATCCTGACAAAGTATACAAGTTGAAGAAAGCACTTTATGGACTTTATCAGGCACCAAGAGCATGGTATAACACCTTGTCTACCTATATTTTGGAAAATGGATTTGAAAGAGTAGTTATTGATAAAACTCTTTCCAGAAAGAAAGAAGAGAATGAAGTNATGCACAAAAAGTTCAAGATGAGCTCAATGGTGGAGCTCACTTTCTTTCTTGGATTGCAATCAAACAGAAGCTTGATGGCATCTTCATCAATCAATCCAAGTATGTGAAAGATATGCTCAATAAGTTTGGGTTTTCAGATGCAAAGTCAGCTAGTACTCCAATGGAAACACACAAGCAGCTCACTGAAGATATTGATGGGGAGGATGTGGATGTTCATTATTACAGATCCANTTGAGTCTCTTATGTATTTAACTGCATCAAGACCTGATATTATGTTTGCAGTATGTGTGTGCAAGATTTCAAGTGAGGCCTAAGGAATCACATCTTCATGTAGTCAAAAGGATTTTCAGATACTTAAAAGGTCATCCTAGAATGGGTCTTTGGTATCCTCATGAATCACCTTTTGAACTTTTGGCTTACACTAATAGTGATTATGGAGGAGCTAATTTCGATAGAAAGTCAACATCAGGAGGATGTCAGTTTTTGGGTGCAAGATTGGTATCATGGCAGTGTAAGAAACAAACCACTGTGTCCACATAAACAGCTGAGGCAAAATATGTAACTGCTGCTAGTTGCTGCTCTTAGGTTCTTTGGATTCAGAATCAAATGTTGGACTATGGTATGTCTTTTCTTAACACTCCAATTTTCATTAATAATAACAGTGTTATTAGCATTGTTAACAATCCTGTCAAGCATTCAAAAACAAAGCATTTAGAAATAAGGTATCATTTTATTAGAGATTGTAATGAAAATAAGTTGATTCAAGTTTTGAAAGTTCATACTGACAGTCAATATGCAGATCTATTCACAAAAGCTTTTGATGTGGGTAAATTTACATTTTTGATAACCAGTGTGGGAATGATCAACTCAGAGTAAACTTCTTTTTGTTCCTTTTTGTACCTTTTCTGTATTTCTCTTGGTGTATATCTTTTTATTTTTGATTTTGAAGCATGGTACAGTTAACAAGTTTGTTCTAAGTGTTTCAGGTATGAAGTGATTGTTCAGTAGTCATTACTACTGATAGAAGCAGTTACTACTGCTTGTAGTAATCACTACTGCATGTACATAGGTACTACCGCTTGACTTAGTTACTACTGCTTGACTTAGTTACTACTGCTAGGTATGGATACTACTGCTAAGCTTAGTTACTACTGCTACGTATGGATACTACTGCTTGGTACTATCGCTCATTACTACTGCTTCTAACTACTGCTAGTTATCTGTTACTACTGCTTTTAATTATTCCACGACCTATAAATAGCCCCCTTTTCACCGCCAAACCCCCAATAGCTATTTTGAATTCCCAAGCCCAAAACCCCTTTCTCTTCCTCTTGGCGATTCTGTGCTATCTTGTGCAATTTTGAGTTACACTTTCTTGATTTATCATACTAATGGCTACTTTAGTGTTTCACAAAGACCACAACAAGGTGGGATTTCTAGAGAAGGTAGAACAAGCTGGAGATTTTTACGATATCATTGATTTTCTGACACGATCATCAATAGCTCATGCTATTTTGGTGAATCCTACCATTTATGTTGAGCATCAGAAGCAATTCTGGGCCAATGCGAGAGTTGAATCCATCAATGATGGCCAACAAATTCATACAAGGGTCTGTGATAGAGACCTCATCATCACTGAAGACAAGATTCACACTCATCTTCAACTTCAGGACACCCAAGGTATTACCACTTTGTCCAATGAGGAGTTGTACTCCACTCTTCTTAAAATGGGATATGAAGGATCTACCACTGTTTTTACTTTTTACAAAAACAAGTTTTCACCACAGTGGAGATTTTTTGTTCATACCCTTGTTCATTGTTTTTCCAAAAAGACAACAGGCTGGAGTGAGTTTGGTAGCACCATTGCCTATGCTTTGGTTTGCTTAGCCACTAACCAGACCTTTAATTTTTCAAAAATGATTTTTGATGGTCTTCTTTCAAATTTGGATACCAAATCATCTTCCAAATCTTTCTATATGTATCCAAGATTTGTACAAGAAGTTATAACAAAGGAATTGACGGATATACCTACCTTTAAGGAGGTGTATGTTAGACCACTTCCCACTGGGAAAGTGTACTCTAACATGAAAAGGACTGCAAAGGACTTTTCAGGTACCATCACCCCATTGTTCTCTACAATGATGGGAGTGACCACACAAAAGGTGAGGGGTCAGGCTTGCAACCCACACATTCAAGCACACCCACTAACACCCTACTCACACCTTCCACTACTCAGATTCCTCAGCCTCCTATTATTTCAACCCCCACCCTTTCACTCAAACAATATATCAGAAAGCCCAAAGGAGTTCCTTCCTCCTCTGGTGCTACACCCATCAAGCCTAAAACCCCTCAAGTGGAGCATTCTCCACTTGAGAATATCTAAAGGGAACTCATCAAAGGAGTGTCTCCCAACTCCAAGAAGGTGCTCTCTAAAGAGAAGGATGGGCATGTGGGCTGTGACGCTCACACTACTATGTCACCACAAGGTGGGGCTCAGGATAGTGTGAACATGACTAAGACCTTCCGCATNTCATCTAAAGGTCCCAGGTGCCAAGAAACCAAGGGGGTAGCAAGTGCTTTTGCTAGGAAAAAGGATTCTACTAAGCCTTCCAGTGATCCTTCAAGGGTGGTAAAAACACCTAAAGGAGGTGAGGATAAATATAACTATGATGAGTTGATGGAGGCAATTGGGACCATAGCTAAAGAAGGAGATGATAATACTGAATCAAGGAGGTGGAGAAGCTGCTCAAAGTTCAAAATTCATTGATCAAAGCCCAACAGAGTCAGATTTCTCAGCTGAAAAGGATGGTGTATGGACTGGTGCAAAGGCAAAGAAAAAGCAGTTATGCAGCTTTACAAAGGGGGAGAGGAAAAAGAAGGATGGACCCATTAAGGGGGAGTCAAGAGGTGTTGATTTTTTATTTTTTTTTTGGATAAGGTTCACCTGGGTTTGCCCAGACTACATCCTTGGTAATTTTTACCGAGAGCTAAAGCATGCTCCCCTGGGATTAATACTCAGTGGCCCCTGGTTGCTCACCCCTGGATTCGAACTTGGGTGAGTTTTTTTCCCAACACCAAGCCTTAACCAGTAGGCTGCCCCATTGGGGTTAAGAGGTGTTGATTTTGTGAAAGCAGCAGTTTCAAATGAAGAAGCAGCAGTATTGAAAGAGGAAGCAACAGTATCTGGTTCAGCAGTAGTATCAGGGGTACAAGCAGCAGTATCCACTGAACCAGCAGCAGTAAAGGAGAAAGAGCAAGTGGCTCTAGAAGCTTTAATTAAATTGCCACAAGCTACTCCTAAGGTTATTCCAAAAGCCAAGGGAGTAGTGAGGCCCACACTACTCTGTCACCACAAAGTGGGGCTCAGGACAGTGTGAACATATCTAAGACCTTCCCCACGGCAACTTTGGATGAGAAAGCATCTAAAGGTCCTAGGTGCCAAGAAACCAAGGGGGTAGATAGTGTTTTTGCTGGGCAAAAGGCTTCTACTAAGCCTTCCTATGATCCTTCAAGGGTGCTCAACACACCTAAAGGAGGTGAGGATAGATATAACTACGATGAATTGATGGAGGCCATTGGTATCATAGCAAAAGAAGGTGATGAAAACACTGCCAGAATCAAGGAGATGGAGAATGTAATAACCAGGATTTGAGAATACAATTATTTTGCAATTGGAACCATTTCGAGAATTCTTTTAAAATTCAGGGGGGCTAAATGTACATTTTGCTAAGACTAAAGGTTGGGGGCAAAGTGTTAATTTTGAAATCTAATTAAGCCTTGGGCTTAGTCTATTTTTGGAAAATAATCCAGCCCATAGCCCATCATACTTAAGGTGATGACCTGGGGTTTTTAACCATTTTTGGGAAATTATCAGTGTGTGAGTGTGCGTGGTTGAAGAAAGAGAGTAGTTGCAGCATCTATCATCATCATCTTCATTTTCTTCTTCAGAATTCAATTTTTCGGATTCAATAGGCGGGGGGTACCTGTGAAGGATCTGGTCCAGGCTCAGGTGAGTTCCCTTGCCAAACCTTTTGCAAAAAGAAGAACCATAATGTTTTCCTGAATTATTATGAACTGTTTACAGTATTCCATAAACTGTTTTTAATTACTGGATGTTATAAACATGCTTATAGTGATGATGTGTTTTATGATGGTTGTTGCGTAGTGGACTTAGGGTACCAAGGTTCGGTGCACATTCCTTGGGAGTATGATTGTAGCCTGGGGAACGTCTCTGACGTGTGACCCTGAAGGGCGATAGCGTGGGGCCTGAATCTGTTTTGGGTGACCCTGAAGGGCATTTGAGGCACGAATATATTATGCGTGACTCGTTCTAGTGTCTAAGTCCACAACGCACTACCGGTGATTATTGTTTATGTTTGGGCCAGCGGGCCGGTTATGTTTAAAACTGTTTTGAGGGAATTCACTAGACCATATGGTCTAACCCTCGTTTTCAAAATTCTTCAAATCATTTTAGGAGAAGTTCGTAGAGGAGGAGCCTCAAGAGGAAAGGAGAAGGTACAAGGTTAGTCGAGAGATCGTTTTAGATACTTTTTAATTGGTCTCCAGTATTAGTTATATCTCAGCTGTGGAGGGTTGTTCCACTGGCACTAATTTACTGAATTGCCTTTTGAATTGATTGTACTAGGCTTTTGGCCAAATTTTGATATTAGTACTAGTTCCGCTGTGTCAGATCACTGGGATTTGCTATTATTATGATTTGTTGGGTTTTGGGTCTTTACAAATTGGTATCAGAGCCTTAGTTTATGTAAATTAGGTGACCGGAGGGGCCTAGTCTTAAACTATAGGGATAGGAACACAGCTGAGATATTAGGTGACCATAAGTTTCACTTAAGAGTGAGTTGTCGGGATAAGTAAAGTACGAGGACTAGCATGTATTATGGAAACATGCCTACACCTGGCCAGTGTTGTCACGGGTTCATGTATGAATGAAAGTGTTCGTACAACCTGTGAACCCAATTTTGTTAGGAAGATCTAAGTTGTTGTTGTCATTTCAGCTATTGATGGCTGGAAGGAGTTTGCGAAGCAGAGTTATACCCGAGGGTGGCCGGGAGACTGAAGCCTCACCCGTGTGACTTGAGCCAACTGCGGCAACTCGGGGAAGATCTGGGAGTAGGGGTAGAGGTCATGGTCGGGGAAGGGGAGGACCACGTAGAACAGTAACAGATGTTGGTGCCGGGGCTCAGAGACATGCTAGGGGTAACCATAGGGTGCACCGTGAAGAAATATTTGTCGATTCTACACCCTCTCAACAGGAGAGTTCCGCCAGCCAACATGCGGCCTTCGTTACTCAGGAGGCTTTCCAGGCTGAGACGGGTAAGATTCAGGATGCCCTATGAACCCTACTCGAGCAACATGAGAGATCCAAGTCTGAGGGAGAGACAGAAGACTCAGAGCTGACTAGCCCACCGGTGACTGTGGTTGGTGGTCACCCTCAACTAACACCGTCTGCCGTCGTGATACCACCCAAGCTGACTCACGGGTGTAATTACAAAGCGTTTGCTGCTTGTAAGCCTCCTACCTACAAAGGATAGCGTGATCCAGTCCTAGCTACGAGGTGGATCGAGGAGATAGAGATGGTGTTCGAGACATGCAGGTGCGCGGCTGAAGACAAGGTGCTGTATGCTCGGTCTATGCTGAAGGCCGACGCCTTACACTGGTGGAACATGGAGACAGGAGGAAAAGGATCTGAGATGGTGAGGTCTATGACTTGGGAAAGGTTTGTGACAAGGTTTAAGTCACAATTTTGTCCGCTGGCCGCGACGAAAAAGATGGAAGACGAATTTCTACGCTTGGAACAGGGGAGTTCTACGGTGCAGGAGTACACCACCAAGTTCATTGAGAAGGCCAGGTTCGTTGAGGTCTACGTTCCATCAGAGGAACGGCGTGTGGAAAGGTACATCTGGGGACTAAGGGGAAACATTCGCAAGTTTGTGATGAGCAAGGAGCCAGCAACGTTTCAAGCGGCCATCAATGCTGCTGAGATGATCAAGCGTGAGAAGAGTCGTCAAATGACCGAGCGTGCGGGAGAAAAGAGGAAGTGGGATGGAACCGGGAACCATGTTAGCCATGGGAAAGCCCCTCGGGTCGATTATCAGGGGAGTCAGAATATGGGTTGCAAGCCGTGTGGAAATGTCATCGGGTGCATCGTGGGGATTGTCGGACTGGGCCGCTGACATGTTATCGCTATGGACTCCGGGGCACATGTCAAAAGACTGCCCAGGAAAGGGATCGTGCTATCAGTGTGGGTCGCCTGACCACTTTAGGACAGACTGCCCACAGTTGAAGAAAGGTGGGGTACCCGCGCTTTGGGGGGCGAGCGACTGAAGGGAAAGATGATCGGAAGACAGAGCCGACTCGGGCTAAGGGATGGGCTTTTTAGATGACCGTTGAAGAAGCGGAGAACACACCGGATGTGGTGACAGGTACCTTCTTGATTAATTCTATTCGTGTGAAAGTGTTATTTGATTTAGGAGCAGATTACTCGTATGCCACTCTTGAACTTATCAAATTGTTGCGCGTAAAACTTAACCCCTTGAGCCTTGCCTTTGAGGTAGATACTGCTTATAGGGGACGTGCGTTGGTTAAGGAAGTAGCGAGAGACTGTACAATAGAATTAGATGGGTGTCGTGTGCCTATGGAGTTACATCCATGCCTATGAAAGGATTTGATGCCGTGCTAGGAATGGATTGGTTGGCTAGGAATAGCGCCAAGATAGTGTATAGGGAAAAGTTGATTCACGTCCAGTTACCGGACGGGAGGTCATCGGTGATTTATGGGGATAGGCGAAGTAGGAAGTCTAGCTTGATTTCAATAATCAAGGCTAATAAATGTATTAGAAAAGGGTGTATGTGGTACATGGCTTATGTTATTGATTCAGGAAAAGAGAAATTAGGAGTAACTGATGTGGACGTAGTGTGTGAATACCCATAAGTATTTCCAGATGATCTGAACAGCTTGCCACCAGATCGTGAGATCGAGTTCCGAATTGACCTAGTACCTGGTGCAACGCCTATCACTCGAGCACCGTATCACCTCGCACCATCAGAGACGAAAGAAATGATGGCTCAGTTGCAGGAACTTCTCGACAAAGGGTTCATTCGACCCAGTACATCACCGTGGGGAGCGCCGGTTCTTTTTGTAAAGAAGAAGAATGGCTTAATGAGGATGTGTATCAACTATCGGGAACTTAACAAGGTTACCATTAAGAACAAGTACCCACTTCCAAGGATTGATGACTTATTTGATCAGCTGCAAGGTGCTAAGTACTTTTCAAAGATTGATTTGCGCTCGGGTTACCATCAGCTTAAAGTACGGGATGAGGACATTCCGAAGACGGCCTTTCGTACCCGGTACGGACATTATGAATTCCTCGTGATGTCGTTCGGGCTTACTAATGCGCCGGCAGCATTCATGGATTTGATGAATAGGGTTTGCAAACCTTACTTAGACAAGTTTGTCATAGTCTTCATCAATGACATTCTAATCTACTCGAAGACCGCAGAGGAGCATCGAGACCATCTTAGGAAGGTTTTGGAGTTGCTAAAGCACGAACAACTCTATGCAAAATTCTCGAAGTGCGAGTTTTGGCTTAAGGAGGTGCAGTTTTTGGGACATGTGGTGTCTAAGGAGGGGATCAAGGTGGATCCAGCTAAGATTGAGGCCATTCAAAGTTGGGAACCTCCAAAGTCTCCTACTAAAGTGCGGAGTTTCCTTAGCCTAGCAGGGTACTACCGAAGGTTTATCAAAGACTTCTCGTCGATTGCCACTCCGCTTACGGCACTGACTAGGAAGAACATAAAGTTTGACTAGAAGCCAACTCATAAAATCGCATTCAACAGCTTGAAGGAGAAGTTGACGAGCGCGCCAATCCTCTCTTTACCCAACGGAACGAATGGATTCGTAGTCTATAGTGATGCCTCGAAGTTGGGCTTGGGATGCGTACTCATGCAAGGGGGAAGGTGATTGCCTACGCGTCCAATCAACTGAAGGTGCACGAGAGAAATTATCCGACATATGACATGGAGCTGGCAGCCGTGGTATTCGCACTGAAGATTTGGAGGCATTATCTCTATGGGGTGAAGTGCCAGATTTACACCGATCACAAAAGTCTCCAACATCTCTTCAACCAAAAGGAGTTGAATATGAGACAAAGGCGATGGATAGAGTTGCTCAGCGACTATGACTGTGAAATCCTTTACCATCCCGATAAAGCAAACGTGGTGGCAGATGCTCTAAGTCGAAAAGGAGGAGAAGATAGGCCTAGTGTTGTTGCTTATTGAATAAGTGTGATCCCGGACTTCAGGACGGAGATCTAGAAGTGGCAGGAAGAGGCTATGAAAGAAGAACACCAGAAAAGCAAGCGGATAGTAGGAAGCTTAGTGACCCTCAGGGTGAATGCCGAGGGATTAAGATGTTATGGGGATCGTGTCTGGATCCCCAGACTTGGAGATTTGCGTCAAAAAGTCTTAGAGGAAGCGCACAAGTCGAAGTATTCTGTTCATCTTGGAACAAATAAGGTGTACCACGATTTGAGGCAATCGTACTGGTGGCCAGGGCTAAAGAAGGACATCGCTCATTTCGTCGAAAGGTGTATGACGTGCCTTCAAGTGAAGATAGAACATCAATGATCGTATGGTAAGTTGCAACAGTTGGAAATACCGGAGTGGACGTGGGACCATATAACGATGGACTTCGTGATGAAGCTGCCTCGTACGCCGAAGGGTTATGATTCAGTATGGGTGGTGGTCGATCGACTTTCTAAATCGGCACACTTTCTACCCATGAAGGAAACTTACTCGCTAGAGAGGCTGGCTAAATTGTATATAGCTGAGGTGGTGTCTCTACATGGCATCCCTCTCTCTATCGTATCTGATCATGATAGCAGATTCACTTCTACGTTTTGGAGGAGTTTCCAGCGAGAGCTTGGAACACAAGTCAATTTGAGTACCGCTTATCATCCGCAAACAGACGGTCAGAGCGAACGAACTATCCAGACCTTGGAAGACATGTTGAGGGCTTGTGCTTTGGATTTCGGTGGATCGTGGGAGGACCATCTACCTTTAATCGAGTTCGCCTACAACAATAGTTATCATGCGAGCATTGAGGCGGCACCGTACGAGATACTCTACGGGCGGAAGTGCAGAACACCGTTGTGTTGGAATGAGGTCGGTGAGAGACAACTCGCCGGACCGGAGATCGTATAGATAACATCTGATAAGATCAATCAGGTCAGAGAAAGGTTGAAGGTTGCTAGAGACCGGCAGAGTAGCTATGCCGACAAGCGTAGGAAGGACATCGAGTTCCAAGTTAGGGACCATGTCATGTTGAAGGTATCTCCTTGGAAATGGGTGATACGCTTCGGTAGAAAAAGAAAATTGAGCCCACGTTACATAGGACCGTTCGAGATTATTGAGCGGGTCGGCGAGGTGTCTTACAAGTTAGAGTTGCCAGAGGAGCTGAGTGGGGTTCACAACACATTTCATGTATCGAACCTAAGGAAATGTTTAGCGGAACCCGAGATGGCTATACCACTGGAAGGAATCAAGGTCGACCAGAAGTTAAACTTTGTAGAAGAACCAATAGCAATTGTGGACGGTAAGATCCGTAAGTTAAGGAACAAGGAGATTAACTTGATAAAAGTCCAATGGAAATTCCATAAGGGAGAAGAAGCTACGTGGGAAACAGAATCGGAGATGAGAGCAAAATACCCGCAGCTTTTCAGCGATTGAATTCCGGGACAGAATTCTTTTAAGGGGGGTGTGATGTAATAACCAGGATTCGAGAATATAATTATTTTGCAATTGGAACCATTTCGAGAATTCTTTTAAAATTCAGGGGGGCTAAATGTAAATTTTCGTAAGACTAAAGGTTGGGGCCACAGTGTTAATTTTGAAATCTAATTAAGCCTTGGGCTTAGTCTATTTTTGGAAAAGAATCAAGCCCATGGCCCATCATACTTAAGGTGATGATCTGGGGTTTTTAACCATTTTTGGGAAATTATCAGTGTGTGAGTGTGCGTGGTTGAAGAAAGAGAGCAGTAGCAGCATCTATCATCATCATCTTCATTTTCTTCTTCAGAATTCAATTTTTGGAATTCAATAGGCGGGGGGTACTTGTGAAGGATCTGGTCCAGGACCATAATGTTTTGCAGAATTATTATGAACTGTTTACAGTATTCCATAAACTGTTTTTAATTACTGGATGTTATAAACA
>LUCG01016941.1:0-11520 GCA_001633085.1 Carthamus tinctorius | reverse complement strand
TATATTTGAAATTTTTGATATATATATATATATGTATATATTAAATTTATATAATGATTGATAAATAAGAAAAGGAAAGTAAGGTTTTTATAAGAACCTCCATTGTAGTGTTTTAAGGAGGTTCTTCATTTGTTGAGGTGACAATGATGTGGCAGGAAAAAATATGGCAAGTGGGTTCTTAGAGGCTCCACCACTGTGGATGCTCTAATCCACTGATTCTCTTTCCTTATATCATTCATTAATTTTAACACTTGTCTTGATAAAGTGAGTAGGAGGATGGGTAGGAGGAAATATAATTTCTCATCTGATAAATACTTACATGTAGTAGTCAACTCTTTAACTTAACTTATGTAATAAGATTTTGTTAATCCACCATGATGAATCAATCAAGTAATTCCAAGCAATCAATCAAGAAGAGAAAGAACTAGAATGTAGAGAGAGAAAGTAGTGAGAGAGAACTCAAAGTCACAAGTGTATTGAAAAGGAATGAACCACCTACAATACAAAGGCATAAGGAGTATTTATACTCCTTACCCTAGAAAGAGAAAGTTACACTTTTGGTCCCTTAACTTAGACATAAACTTTATGTACTAACAATCTCCCCCTTTTATGAATAAGGAGGGACACAAAAGCAAAAAACAAATACAAACAAAACTAGTTAGGATGTTTTCTTCTGATCTTGAACTTTACTTCAACAATTCTGAGATTATTCCTGATCTTGAACTATACCTCCTTTGCAAAATACCTGACTAAATGCCTCTCAGCAGCTTCAATCTCATGCATAGTCTTCTTATCCAACTAAAGTCTTTTATTCAGCTCATCTAAAACCATCTTCAAAGTGTCATCAGAATACAACATTACTTCTTGAACCAGCATCCTGTTCTTCTCACCCATTGAATCAGGATAAACATAAGTAATGTTTCCATCTCCATCATCAAACACAGTAAACAATTGAATCAGGATAAACATAAGTAATGTTTTCAGCTCCAACCAAATTCCTCTTGGGTTTATGACTGCATAACTTTGAAGTTCAGCTTTCAACACCAAGTCGGAAATGATACAAATATGCTAAAGTGATTGAAGCTTTGAGATGTCTGACAATGGGAACCAATGCAATGACTTCTTCTTCTGTTCTGAAAATCTTTCTTCTCAAATCATCCAAGATCTTCAGAAATACATCTAATTCCACATTTTGAAAATCAGCTTCATTGATCATATACTCCTTTTCATCCTCTCTAAGAAAAGTAATTACAGGATAGTAGTATGACTTCAGATTGTTTGCTTTGTAACTCTTAACATACAAAAACTTCTTATCTGACTTGACACGCTCCAATCTTTGCTTCTTTATGCTTCTCATATAAATGTATTCATCTTTCAAACTTGACTTTAAATTCTCTATACCATAAAGCTTCTCAAAACTCAGACTCCTTTCATGTACAGCAAATATGGACTTGTATCTTTCCTCCAAGTAAATACCCCTAGATCTGGTGTATCTATCCCATTCAGTCTTCTTCAGAAATTTTCTAGAGCTAGCTTTCATCTTATCCTACCTCTCAGCTCTTTTTAGATCTAAAGGCATTAGATCATCTTTCTCCACTTCAGCAAGGCTAGGTCCTTCCACCACATCATCTTCATCTCTTTCAAAATCAAACATAATTCCAGCATATATATCATGTAGATTGTTATCCTCTCTTCTTCTAGCATCTTCTATTTACTCCTCAGTCACTTGATACCCCTGAAACCTGTCTATTTCAAAATCAAACACAATCAAACTCTGTCTATTTCAGACTTTGCCTTAGGAACCTCTCTAAATTCAGCATTCAGTTTGAGGGGTCTTTCACTGGCTATATTCTCATCTCTTGCCTCATATACATCCTCCTGAACTGAACTCAGAAAATCCAATGTAGATTGCATCCCAACATCTCCCTCTACTCCTCCAGCCAGATGAATAGCATCATTATGTCTTCTTGAGCCAGGTCCTCTTTCCCTAGGAAACCTTTGCTCAAACCTATCCACAATCTGTACATTTCTTGTAATGTAACCTCTATTCACATCTGAAGTTTCTTCAACCCTTCTTCTCTTTCTCTCCCCCTCATGACGATCATGATCATTAGGATCGTCATGTCTTCTTGTTGAACGGTTAGCAGGAGTCCGAAAAGTTTCCTCTACTACTCTAACTCTCTCAAACAAGGTAGACATACCATCCAAAAATGTCTTCATCATAGTGGAGAGAGAGGATTCAATAGAAGACTGAAACTGCAAGAAATTCGATTTAGTGACCAAATGAATCTGTCTCCTTTGCTCTTGTAAGGTTGTGTACTGAAGTTAAGCCTACCGTTGTAGAGCTTGCAACAAATCAGTATCTTCAATTCAGCCATCTTTAACAAGTTTGGCCATCGGCGGTCTTGAGATCATCAACTGACAGATCATCTACTGAAGATTGGGATGGAGGAGGTGGTGGAGGTGTCGGATCAACCATGGGAAACTTGCCTTTGACCAAGGATGCAATCTGAGCTATTAAGTTAGCAATCTCCTTTACCAGAGTCTTGACTGCTTCAGCCATTGCCAAATTTTTGTTTCTGTACATAGTCCTGGTGATTAGATTGTTAGCAGACACAATCACCATATACTGTGACAAATCACCCCGAGGTTGAGTAGAAGCAACAGTAAAAGAAAATCCAGATTGAGTTGATAAAGTAGAAGTAGACTGAGAACCAGGTAAGCTAACACCAGGGTCACTTAGACTTCCTATTAAACCAAGAACATGAGAACTCAAGGTACCCATGTTCAGTGTTGGCATAATGATAACATTGATGGGATTTCCTTCCGATCCTCGCGAAACACCAATAAATGGTGCATTCACTACGGAAGTTCCGGTAGGGCTACTAAAGCTGCCTGCAAAAGTAGTAATTAATTGTGTCCTAGAGAAAAACTGTGTATTTACACTATGTACAACTGGCTCTAGACTCAATGTGCATGGAAACAAATTGGTCGGCTGGGGATGTTGCCTGACTGTATCGGTACTACCAAACTCCGAATGAGTTATAGGTACAAGTTGTGCTTGATCCCTGTGAGAAGTTGAAACTACCATCTGTTAAGAGATGCTAGATTGGCTAGGTGACGTTGTGCATTGCATGGTTGGGTGGACCATGTCTTCTTCAATGATAGGTGGCAACACATGCTCACCCCCAACAGATGTGGTTGCCCGGGTAGACTCTGGTTGGGTAGGGGTTTGTACTATTTTTCTGGCCCCTATCTTAGTCTCACCATGTTCTTTTGCTTCCCCCTCTCTCACACTCACATCAACATTTTCAACTAATACTCCCTCATCCATCCTTATATCCACAAGTGGTGTCTCTTGACTCAGACCCTGGTTGTCGTCATTAGGATCATCACCATCATTATCAGAAGACATCTCCACTGTAGGTTTATCTGGATCAACTCTATCTTGAGTTTCAAAATCTCTAACCTCAGTCACCGAAGTACTTGGTAAATCAGAATCAGAATCAGATAAACCAGAAGACTCAGAACCCATGATCATAGATAATCTTTGAGCCATGACATATTCAGTACAAGTAATAACAACCTCGTAAACAACATATTGATCAACTACTTCTATGAATTGAAGTACTTCAGTATCTGAGAAAGTGTCTAAAATTTGTTGATCCAATGGAGAAAAAAACCGTACTCCAGAAGTTGCTCATCATCTGGATCTTCAATCAAACGAGTTAGTGGATTAATAAGCTCTTGATCCACAGCATCTTCTTGTTCAACAGCTTCAAAGATGTCATCCATTTGTACCTCGGAGCTGATTTGGCCTATCTGAACAGCAACATTCCCAGTTGAGGAATGAACTGGCTGATCAAGAGTTGCCCCACCTTGTGTACCCCTCTCGGTATTTTCCCTCTGCTCACCCTGACCAAGATCCCGTGATCGTTGGTCCCTAGAAGCTATACCCTTACCTCTAAGGTTGGCACTTTGCAAGGTCCTGTCGGTGCTAACGAGACCATAAGTGCATATTTAGTCCTATACACTCGCACACAATCAACCTCTTGATCAGCATATGCAAGAAGTTCATCAAATAATGGAATCTCAATGTCTGGGAATACAGTCTTTGGGTAGCGGATTGACTGCATTACAAACAAGTGAACTTTGTTAAAGCTTTCTCTTCTTGGAAAATCCATATTCCGCAGCATTGCACTCTCAATCAGGATGCTAATGAACCATGGGTATAGAAGATGTTTTGGCTTTTTCTTCAGAAACTCCACCATATCATGCAAAATAAGAGCTGCATAATCGTAGTGACAGTTGAATAGAACTCCATGAAAGAAGGTTAGCATTGACTGCGTTCCTGAGTCGGTTCCCCGTTGTTTGCTAGTGAGACATCTGTTTAGGACAGTAAACAGTGCGTTGTATGTTGTTGGCAACTTTGACTTGTTGAAAGAAGAGCTTGTATATAATTCTTCCACATAACCCACTCCCCGAATTCCAGCCAATACATCTTCAATTGATGCAAAGTTCTCAAACACATCAGCTCCAGATCTGCTGTTTGCCATAGGAAAGCCCAACACTTGTCTGAATTTGTTAAGACCAAAGGATAATGTGAAATGATCAACTTTGGCAGTGAAATGGTGATTTCCATCCGCCTTGTGAAAGGTTGAGTCTTCCAAAACTGTTGTGCATACAACAAAGGAACTTTGGTTTATTTGGTCAACACCTGATACAATGGATGATTCTTCAGGATTTCACCAATCACTGGTGCATTGTTCTTTGCATACGGAGTGTATGCAATGTTGTTTGCTTTCTGATCTACGAACAGTGCACCTTGAAGAAGTTGATGATCACGATGTTGATTCGGCTGAGGATTGGATGTCTTGACTAAGAAGACACCAGGAGTGCCAAGATTGTCGGTATCAGGAAAGTTGTACGACTCCATCGATGCTGTTTTAATGATCATTGAAAAAGATTAGATGTGACAAAACAATCTGTGATTATATTTGAAAAACGGTGAAAGTGAATTTTGAAAGAAAAATTCACTAAGTGTGGGACTTGGGAAATTAAAATTCAGAAAGATCATATGTATATATATCAAAATCAGTTGTAAGTATGATACATATTCATTTGATAAACCAACCCTTATAATGATCGGACACGTACATGTATTTAATTAACTTGAAATAATAACAGGCCTAAAAAGGCAAATAGGCTTGGATATGTTACTGGTCTATCAAGCCCATTATACAATATAACATGTTACGGGTCCAATATGTCGATGTTACAGGTCCAATAATCCCAAATTACATGTTACGGGTCCAACGGGCCCAAGTAACATGTTACGAATCTATCCAGCCCATGTAACATGTTACGGGTCCTTATGATACAAGTTTAAATGTTACGGGTTATGACTTCATGTTACGGATGATTATCTCATCTCACGAGATGAATAGTTCATCTCATGAGATGAGATATTCAACCCGTAACATGCATGTATATGATATGTATCATTTAAAAATTTCTTAACAACTTATAATGACATATTCTGATTTGAAGATCTTAATCTGAAGTATAAGGAATATGAGTTCAACAGTCCCAAGTCCAAAATGATTCGTAACAATGAACCATACACACTCTTATGTTCAAATCAGTAGATTCTAGGATTAAAAATCAAGAATACAAACCTAATCCTAGAAACCCATTTGTGATTATGATTAGTTATTTACAAAATTTTAACTACAATCCTAATCGATATATGATTATCGAGTGAATACCTATAGAAATTGTAGAAACACAGACTACGTATATAATAACACATACTTAAGCACAAATAATCTTCATGATAGCCTTCGACTTCAATAAGAGCACACACAAATAGATAATCCAGAAAGATTGGATTAGGGGTTTGAAAAGAGTATTTATGGGGATGAGTATATGAACAGTTCGGATGATGTCACACACGCCACGTGGCGAATACTAATGGGTTATTCAATGTTACGTGGCATATGAACAGTTTTCAAATGTTACGGGTCCAACACATGTGTGTCCCATATCATATGAATGTTATGAGACCTTCCCGTAACATATCAATGTTACGAGACTATCCCGTAACATTATTTTACATGTCTAGCCCAATGTTACTTGTTACACCGGTAACATGCAAAAATTGCATGTCAAGTCCAATGTTACGAGTCTATCAAGTAACTCATTTACTAACCATGCACACATAACATGTCCTACTAAGAAAATTATATACCCCCCTTGAATTTTGCATACTTGTCAAACATCCTCCCCTTGACTTTACCATCTTTTTCTAAAATACTCCCCCTTGAATACACAATACCTGATATTCTAGAGATGATAAAAAAGAACACTCCCCCTAAAAACTTGCATACACTTGATAACCAGATTAGTACTATCATGTAACTCCCCGTTTTCTAATTTTCGTATTTAACTGATTTTTTTAGTGGAGTTATGTTAATTTCCCTTGTTTATGTTATTTGTAGGAGTATAGGGGCTAGGATGTATATTGTGGTAGATGAAGGGGGTAAGCGACATGTATATAAGAAGGAGAGAGACTCAATTTTTCTTCTCATTCTGTTTTGGTCGATCTCAGAGGACGGGGCAAGGAGAGAAAGAGCGAATTGAAGGAATTGGAAGCAAGGGAGATTGAATCAAAGGGTGTGGTTGAACAATTGAAGTGGGAATCACATCTATTGTGTAAGGTAAGGTCTTAATCCTCGTTAGTTTGAGTTTGGGTCTTTGATTGGGACTAGGGTTTGGGATGAGTGGATCAATTGATCACCAATTGATAGTTTATGTTTAGATTGGTTGATGTTATTGTTAAATATTGGTATAGGAATGAAGTATAATCATGTTTTGCAGTAGAATGAGTCGAATTTGGAGTTGTGGGTGAAAACCCTTAGTTTTTGGTCGTAACCCACAGAAGGGAAACGAACTGTAGCAACGGCGGGTTATCCACGGGTAAGAACCTGCCGATAAGTCGCCGATTGTACTGATTGTGTTTTACACTTTTAGCAAATGGTCTCGTTTGGGGTTTTCTTGTACGTACTCCCCTAAGGGATGTTAGAATAGCATGTTTGGGTTGTTTGATAGAAATTGAGATAGGATCTCCTTGTCATTTCGATGAAGGGGTCGGACTAGATATTGGAACCCATTATCGGGTTGAGTATTGATTTGGTGTACATGCAAATGTGTAGGTGACTAGTTTTGAGTAGTGTACATGTGCCAGTGTGTGAGTTGAGCATCCTAACAGGTGAGTTATACTATGTATAGCTTTTCATTATATGTGCATGTATGTATGAGTACCAGTCGTTTAGTTTAAGCGACAGCCTCATGCCCTTAGTGAGTTGAGGAAAGGGACAGCCTGGTGCCCTTTATGATTCGAGGAGTTCAGATCCGTTTTCTTGGAGACGGTGTTCAGTTTTATTCAGTTATTGTAGTCATGTTCAGTTATGCTCAGTATGTAGCTGCAATGTGTATACATGTGTGGTATGATGTCAGGTTATGCGTAGTATATGCTCACTAAGCTTTTCGCTTACCCGTTGTTCTTTACCCTTTTTCATGTAGCAGTTCTGGTAAAGATAAAGGTAAAGCCCCAACTTTACTCCAGGCATGAAGACAGTTCCCTTCGGCAATGTTTAGTTTTAAAAACGTTATGAGATTTATTTCATAAAATCCCTTAAACAATGGTATTGATGAACCCCAATTTACTCTTGAATAAACAGATGACAGCGGAAGACTAAATAAGGAGTAAAACAGGGTATGTGTAGATAACAGTGATGAATACAAGCTTGGAACATCAAGAACACACAGACTAAACAGTGTAATAACAAGAGCAAAAATGCTCACAAAGATGACGTGTATTCAGATCTGAGAAATGCAGAACAATTAAGCACACTCAGAATTACAAAGATGAAGCTCTCAATAATACAATGATGAAGCACACACAAAACAAAGACCTATCCGCACTATTTATACTACTCAAAGGTGACCTATCAAACTATCTAGGATCTTGACACGTGTTCCAATCCTGGACGTTGAAAGAGAGCCGGTTGAGCGGATCATGTGAGAAGCACGAGCGGCTAACGCTCTTTGGAGAGAAACTTTTATATCATAGAGGATTTGAGTTGACATCCTCTGTGATGGGTTCTGCAAGACTCTTCTCAGAAGTTCAGCTCCATAGAGCCTTTGTCATTTGCTTCAGAGCCTCTGTCAGACTTTACTTGTAAACCTTTGGATCTTCTGTAGAGCCTTCTGATACCCTCTGATATACATCTTCTATCAAACCTTAGAGTACATTTCTGTATACTTTTACAATAGAGACTTATGGGATCTAACAATCTCCCCCTAAGTATTGAAAAATGAATAATGACAATCTTGCATATTGGTTTGACAGAAACTACAAGAGGAGAAAGGTTCAACCTCTATAAAATATTACAATACTTTAAAAATTGAAATTACATTATAATAGAAATTCACCTTCTGCAATCGCAACATTTCCCGAACAAATTCAAAGGCTTGCATCGGATTTTCTTTCGAACTAAAGGAAATCTTGGAAAGAACGCGTTGACTTTGGTGTTCGTGAACGCGTTGACTTTGGTGTGCGTAGATTTCGTCAGAAGATGGTGATTCAGTGGTTGATATGGAAGAAGTCCTTGATGATGATGTTGGTGTAGCTGTTGAATTTGAAGAGAATGAAGAGGACGATGAAGAAAGCGACCTTGATATTGTAGGATGCTATCTCAGAGGGCAATATGTAATCTTGAATTTTTCTTAACTCCCTCAATTCTTACCTCATCTAATCGCACACCTGAAAAGGTTCCTATGCATGGGAGGTGTTTAGGGACCGGTTATGGCCTCCTGTTCCCACGACTGTACTTCAACCTATAACTGAGGTATTTCATGGAATCGTGTAAAAACAAAATAAATAACCTGTGCAAATCAGGATGAACATATTAGCATTCATTTAGAAATAAGAAGAAAAAGAAATGTCATCGGGACTGATATCGAAAAGCAATATTTTGATGACATTTGGAGTCGCCAGAGTTATGATTTTGAGAAGTTATAAAGGTTTCAGGAAGAAGATGCTTTAAGAGTGATAAAAGAATTCGAATGAGCTGATGGAATAGAGTATTTATAGAGGAAATTTTGGAAGACTAAACGGTTTAAGCGGAATAATGATTGTTTCTATTTTCAAAAACAGGTAGCGTCGATAGTCTATAACAAATAATGATATGCCACGTTATATCTATTGATGACGCACGACTTACAGCATGCGCCTCAGCATTTAATATGCGCGTGAAATAATTTTACCATTATCCATAACCACGCGCACCATATCTAAAAATAGAAAACTATTGAAGTTAGTTTCTTCATAGGCCTAGAGGTTTCACAAAGCCTCTGAGATATGTGCCGGGCCTTCTACGTGTTTCACCTTTAATTACCTAAACATTGAAAATCCACAGAGGTGTGAGTGATCTCACAGAGGCTAAAATTTACAGAGCCTCTATGGTAAGCATCAGAGGTTCTGTGAAGATCATCTCTGAAGAATTACTGAAAACATTTAACAGCCTCTGAGGTTTTGGTTATTTGAAAGAAACCAACTCTCCCCATGAACCAGCTTACATGGTTCTGAAATAAAAAGGTTTGAAAATCCTTAGAGAAAAGTAACAGTTGTCAGAGACATTTATTGCAGAGCCTCTGTGAAATGTGACAGAGGTTCTATGAAGATCATCTCTGAAGAATTACTGAAAACATTTAACACCCTCTGAGGTTTTGGTTATTTGAAAGAAACCAACTCCCCCTACGAACCAGCTTACATGGTTCTGAAATAAAAAGGTTTGAAAATCCTTTGAGAAAAGTAACAGTTGTCAGAGACATTTATTGTAGAGCCTCTGTGAAATGTGACAGAGGTTCTGTAAGAAACGTCAGACAATGTTTAGAAAGATTTTCCTTCCTCAAAGGTTTTATAGAAAAAATATTTTCATACTCCCCCTCAAACTTTGCATATCTTCTGCAAAGTTTTCCTTTAAGACAACAGAATCAAGTGAAGGTTAACCTTGAACTTAAAGATAATAAATAAAAAAGATATTTACAGAAAGAATAATTAAGAAAGTAATTAGGAACCTAGCTAACCTTGATTTTTTGTACCCACTTCCAATTTGGCCCTTTTGCTTCTGCTTGCTTGTAGTATGGCAGACCATCCTTCCTGATGATCTTGGTCTTTTGTAGGATAACCCTTCTGCACGTTTCTTTTGCTCTAGGTCCTTCTTTGAAATCGGCCTTTGACTTCTTCTGTTTTGTTTTCTTCTTTGGTTTGCTTGATTGAGGCCATTTCTCCTTTTATTGCCACATGAACCTTGATCTTCTAACTTCAGAGGTAGATAAAGAGCTGGTGCTTGTCTCTGTGCATTCTTTACCTTCTTTCCTTAACAACTGGTCGGAAACTGAGGTTTCTGTGGTAGACACTTCTTTACAGAGAGGCTCTTGTACAACCGACTTTGCAGCAGAGAAGTGATCATTCAAAGTCTCTTTGATATGCTCTGGGAAGAATTCAGAAGCTTCTGCAGAAAGCTTTCTTTGCAAAGGGGGCACGGTGCATGTGAATTCACAGTCTTCTTGGGTCTCTAGTTGCCCAAACTTGAAGATTCCTATCTCTCTTTGACTCATTAACTTTCTGGGAATGAGATCTTTCTTCACAGAGGCTGAGAAGGAATCAAAGTAATCATCAAAGGCTACATTCTCCATCGCA
Source organism: Carthamus tinctorius (assembly GCA_001633085.1). NCBI lineage: Eukaryota > Viridiplantae > Streptophyta > Magnoliopsida > Asterales > Asteraceae > Carthamus > Carthamus tinctorius. The sequence goes on along the minus strand of LUCG01016941.1, from coordinate 752 downwards.
AGAGAAGTGGTAGAGCTTGAATCAACCAGAAGTCTTTGCCTTTTGAAGATGGATTTTGCATTTGGTACATTGCTCTTCAGATTCTTGGCTGACCGAAAGGTACTCTCTAGAGTCTTCTTAGACTTATACCCAGGTTTATTATCANTTTTCTTAAAGACATTCTAAGCATCTTGAAATCTTCTGATCTTAAGCTCTCTGTCCAGAATATCTTGATGCAGAAACTCTCTCTCCTTCTGAAAGAAGTTTTTAACAGACATAGCATTACTCTTCTCATGGTTTACTCTCTTTAGTTCAATGGTCTTGTTTTCCACCTCCTTTTCCAATCTCTCAATTTTCTCTTTTGAAGACTTTTCAACCTTCAGAAGATCACTTTGTGCCTTTTGGAACATGTTAAAGAATTTCTCTTTCTCTTCAGAGAGAAGGGTTACCTCTTTTTTATTGAAAGCAAGTTTTACTTTGAGCTCTTCACACTGTCTACAACGATCATTTATGTCATCAGATTGATCGTCAGAGAATGAGTCCTCATAAGATGCTTCTTCTGAAATANAAGGTATCATCCTCTGTGGTGAGGAAGTCCTTCTGTGACTCTTCGTCAGAGGACTCATCTGTGACTAGACCATCTGATTCTGCTTGAGGAAGCTTCTGTAGGTAGGATTCCATCATCTTCTACTCCCTCATCCTCTGTTGAACTTGTGATTCGAGCTCCGCCCAAATATTCATGGATAATTTGCAGTGTATGATGTCCTCAACCA
>LUCG01016936.1:0-10405 GCA_001633085.1 Carthamus tinctorius | reverse complement strand
ACTTTGATGTTTGATCCTCAAAGTTCTTTAATGGAGAATGACATAGTAACATACTGGAGAGTTCTTCCTGATTCAATAGTGCTGATGATCAATTTGGCTTCAGGACATACTGAGTATTACTTGGTTGAGAAGGAGTACAAATGGAAGCCTTTGGTGTTCAAAAGCTTGCTTGGAAGAAAGGGAAGGAAGAAGAAACTCACTGAACTTGAAAAAGAGTTTTTGGAGAATCTGAAGAAGTTGAAGAAGGATTACAAGTTTGAAGAAGAGGATGTAATAAATGAAGGTGAAGAGTGGCTAAGAAAGTTGACAGCCCAAGGAAACTTAAATCAAAATATTGGACATTAAGTTTAGGGGGAGATTGTTGGAACTGAAGAACAACAGTAAGTATTACTACTGTTAAAAGCAAGAGGTTACTACTGCTAGGCAAATCAACAGCAGTAAGTTACTACTGCTAGGCGAGTCAACAGCAGTAAGTTAAAGCTGCTAGAAGAAACTTAAAGCTGCTGAAGGTTACTACTGTTAGTTGAAGATTACAGCTGTTGTTGAAGATACTGTTGGTGGTAAAGATCAGGATAAGGAAAGCGAAAAGATAAGGAAAAGAGCTTGAAGATATTGAAGATTCTGTTGAAGATTTATTTTCCTTTATCATGTACCTTATATATAGTTGTTTGATAATTAGATAGGTACGAGTAATTAATAGTTGTTTTGAGAGAAAAGTTTGAGCCTCAAGATTGTTCTTGAATCCCTGCATTAGAGAAGTAGTGCATGTCTGTTATTCATAGCAGATTGGGGCTTTAGTTTGTAATCATCCAACTGTTGATCAATATACAAAGTGATTTGCTTTCAATTATTCTTGAATTACTAAAGTGTTATTCCACAAAGTCCTTTAGTATTACAATATGAGTTGATTAGTTCTCTTGTTTGAATTTTGATCCTGACAGTCCTTCTGCCACATTCTGTTTAAAAAGGCTGTGAAATGTTTAGTAAAGGCCAAACGCAAAAATGTCAATGCCCCTTTTTCATCTATATAAAACCCAATCTTTACCAATCTTACTTTACCTTTTTTTTTACTTTCATCCAGGGTCGGTTCCGAGGTTTCGGATGTTTGTGGCGGAAAGCCAAAAAATGCCCTAAGATACGACAAAAATAAATTTTTTAAAGGGCTTTGGAACCTATTCAAGTTATACAGTTGTTCCCTCCAACGAATTTTGTTAAATGTATCAAAAATAATAAGACTGATGGTACATACACTAAACTCATATTCAAGTTATACATTTGTTCTCTCCACCACCATGGCTGCCATGGGCTAGGGCCAGCCAGCTTTCACCCAAACTCATTTTCAAGAGATGATCTGAAACCGTAACTTCTCCTTTCACACTCATGATCATCGCATGGCTTGTGTAGATCCACAATCGATAAAGTGAAAATTGGTAAACCGTCAAACACGAGATTGGTCAACATGCCGCACGTTAGAGAATAAGATGAGCTATTTGATCCTAACGAGATTTATGGTGAGCTTTATTTCAAGTTTTTTATATTGATGTGTTGTAGCAGTTTACTCTAGTTAATGTGGTCTACAGTTTTGTATTTACTGTAACTTGTATGTATATTCATATGGTTTTTTGTTTTTTTTTTCTCATAGAACTTTACCCCACCTTAATGTCTATGAAGTTAAATCATGGTGGATTCTTCACAAAAGGTGTTGATAGGAAATACTTGAATAGTAAAATAACATACGTGGATCTAATAGATACGGACCTATTATCAGTTCATGATCTTGTTTCTGTTACACACGAGCTAGGTTACCCAGATCTGAAATTTGATTTGCCATAATTAAGGAATGACAAAGATGTATTGATGTTGCTGAAATACGTTCCTTGATTCAAATTAATTGAGGTATACACAGAACACTAGGAAACTAATTTGGACACCCGTTCAAAGTCTTCACAAGGATGTAATGTTACAATTGAGGGATTTTCATGTGAGAGAGATGTGAATGTGGGTATAGATAAATGTAAGAAGAACTAACTTTTGGAATGGCATTCGGAAAAAATAGCATCAACTATCCATGAAGGCAATAGGTTGGGTCAAGGGTTGCAGGAAGTGGCAACCCAAATGATGGACGATTTTGATGCTTTCTATGGTGAAGGCATGGATTGGTCAAAAGATGAAAACAGTCAAGAGAACATGGAAGAATATGCAAACAATTTAGAGGCTATGAACGTAGGTGAATCAGATAATGTGGTGGCAACTTTGGTTGATGAAGGGAATATGATAGATGATGTTGAGGTTGATATGACCAACCTTGAACATTTCGATAGTGAATCAGACTCTGATTTTGAATCATCAAGGAAAAAATGTTCAAGGAATGTTTAAAAGCAGAAACAAGTTGCAGTTTGTTCACATCCTAACTTTTACTTTGGGCAACATTTGGAAGCAAGGCAGGTGTGAAGAAATTGGTAAAGGTTCATACAATAGACACTAGGAGGAATATAATCATAGTAAAAATGATTTGACAAGGTTACGAGCAGTTTGCAAGGGCAAATTACCAATCTTTACCAGTGGGCCAACTTCAACTACAATGTAATAATTGTGGTTCGACCCTGTTAGTTTTAGTGTGCAATATTTTAATTTTTGTTATCTTGAAGGCCTAAAAGTGCGAATTCAGAAAGATATTTAAAGAGGTAGGGTTTACCATTTTTAGTATCAATCGCATTTGGTAAAAGAGGAGATATTAGGATCGCTGGTGTGTGTGAGTGTGCTCGTATGAAATCTGAGGCTCCAGAGTTGATCATAAAGTTCATCAAAAGGATCCATGTTCTTTTGAAACTTCATGTTCGAAAGATACGGAGTGACAACGACACTGAATTTAAGAATGAGACTTTAAATGCTTGTATAACAACAACATGTTTTACACAGAATCACACCATCATCACTAAGTGCTTTAAGAAAACTTCTTATCATATTAATAACAATATATTTCCTAACGTGAATTTTTTTTCATATTTTTGGTTGTAGGTGTTACATTCTCAACAACCGTGACAATCTTGGTAAATTCGACAAGAAAGCCGACGAGGGATATTTTCTTGGTTATTCGTTAACGTCGAAGACTTTCCGGGTCTACAACACAAGAACCAAGATGGTTATGGAAAGCGCCCATGTTACTTTTGATGAAACCATGTCAATGACTTCTGAACAAAGCAGTTCAGAACTCGAAATGCAAAGTCAAGCTTCTACTCAACAAAGAGTGGAACCTGATTCTACTATGACTAAGACTTCTGAATCTATTTCTAATCCAAATAGTTCAGAACTCGATTTATTGTTTATGGATGCTTTTCTAGATATTTGTGCAGATAATGAAGATTATATACAATCCAGAAGTCCAAGAGTTGATATTCAAGATGTCCCAGAACCGTCAAGCTTAAATGATTCTAGACCATCAGAGAATATTTGTTCTACGTCTAACTCTGATCAGGCTATACCTGTTCAAAATATTGATCAATCAGAGTTAACCCCCGATGATCAATAAGAGATTCCTACAATCATTGATGAACATGATAGTCAGAATAATCTCGATGATGTATCAACTCTTCCTGCTCAGATGAAATGGACAAAAGCACATCCACTCTACAATGTGATTAATGATGTCAATGATGGTGTTAGAACGAGATCTACATCTGCAACTTATTGTTTGTATACTAGTTTTTTGAGCAAAATTGAGCCAAGGAATGTCTCCGAAGCATTAGATGACCCTGATTGGTTATTAGCAATGCAAGACGAGCTTCTACAGTTCCAAAGAAACAAAGTTTATCGGGTAGTTCCAAAACCGAAGGATAAATCAATCGTTCCAATAAAGTGGATCTTTAGAAATAAGAAACATAAATTGGGAGTGATTGTCAGAAACAAGGTGCGATTGGTTGTTAAAGGTTACTCTCAACAAGAAAGCATAGATTATGATGAGACCTTCGCACCAGTAGCAAGGATCAAGACAATTCGAATCTTTATGGCCTATGCAGCTTACAAGAACTTCAAGGTATTTCAAATGGATGTTAAATCTGTGTTCTTGAACGGAGTTTTGCATGAAGAGGTATATATTGGTCAACCTGAAGGGTTCGTCGATCCATAATTTTTTCATCTATATATCTTGGACAAAGCTTTGTATGGCTTAAAACAGGCTCCAAGAGCATGGTACGACACTCTGATGAATCATCTCTTATCAAAGGGTTTCAAACAAGGTACAATCGATACAACTCTTTTTCTGAAGAAAGAAGGCGATGACTTGCTTTTAATTCAAATTTACGTTGATGACATTATTTGCGGTTCTACAAATTCTGAGATGTGTACAAAGTTTTCAAAATTATGGAGACCGAATTTGAAATGAGCATGATGGGTGAATTGAATTTCTTTATAGGAATTCAACTCAAACAAAACCCTGATAACATCTTTATAAATCAGTCAAAATATATTATAGAAATGTTGAAAGAGTTTCAAATGACTGATTGTTCTCCAAACACAAATGCCAACTGGAAATCTCTTGGGTCCTGATTTAGCTGGTAAATCTGTCGATCAAAAGATGTACAGAAGCATCATTTGTTCTCTTTTGTACCTAACTGAGAGTAGACCGGACATTATGTTCGCCACGTGTTTTTGTGCTAGATTTCAAGCAAATCCTAAAGAGTCACACCTTGCGGCTGTCAAAAGGATCTTACGGTATCTCAAAGGCACACAAGATTTGGGCCTTTGGTATCCCGAGGATTCTAGTTTTGAGCTAATATCTTTCACAGATGTAGATTATGGTGGATGTAAACTGGATAGGAAAAGCACTTCTAGATCATATCAGTTTTTAGGTGACAAACTTGTCAATTGGACTTCGAAAAAGCATAATTGCGTCTCAAATTCTACGGCAGAGGCAGAATATGTTGCTGCGGCGAGTTGTTGTTTGCAAGTGCTTTGGATGAAGACATAACTACAAGATTACGACTACAAATTGAAGAAAGTCCCTATCTACTGTGATTCGGAGATCGCCATTGCGATAACGTCAAATCCAGTTCAACATTCTAAGACAAAACACATCGACATCCGATATCATTTTATCAAAGATCATGTGGAGAAAGGTAATATTGAGATGCTCTTTGTCAAAGCAGATTTCCAACTTGCTGACCTTTTCACTAAACCTTTAGATGAAAAGCGATTTCACTTTCTGGTTAGCAAGCTTGGCATGCTTAATAGTCCTAGTTAAATCTGTTACATACCTTAATTTAAGGGGGAGTTGATAAATTATTCTGTTTCGGATACTATGTGACTGACGAATGCAGATTCATTTTATATGAATACCAAAATCTATTTTGTTTTGCAGGTTATCCATTAGAGGGACAGTGCTTAAAAGAGATATCATTTTTAGTGGGAGAGTTCAAATACGCTTTAATGCTTACATATTTGAAAGAAGGACAACTTTCAAGTATGAAAAACCTTTTCATAAATGTTCAAACTCACTTCTCTATTCTCAACTGTTTTTATGAATTTAGAAGTGTGATTTTAAATGTTTTTCATATCTTGTGGATTTGACGGATATTTTTTAACCGTATGTTTTCAAAGATTAATACTTACGTGTTATCTTTTCATATACTTTTCAAGTATTCATACACACTGGTTTAGATTCTTTTTGACTTCGTTATTACCACGTCTCTAAAAGACCAAATTTTTCGGTGGTAATACACTCGTTAGATATTTCCAATTTGTAGTTCATCGTTTGTTTAATCACATACGTTCTTAATTGCTATATCTATATCTTGTTCGTATAGATAATTTCCAACTTTTTGTGAACCTAAGCTTTTCAAGACCATATCTCACAACATATGGTGAATCAGTTTTCTCAAACAAGTATACATCATTCATGTTATTCATTCTATATACTTGTTTGAAAAAATTCTTATGCTAATATATTGTTAATATATATCTGAAAGAGCATACTTCATATTGGCAACTTGATTCAACCGATGAATCATTGTACAATGATGTTTAGGAAATTTTTCACGAGATGTGTGAGCTTACATGAACTTCTATGGATTACAAAAACCGANAGAAATGAGTGAGGGGTCTCCATCAAAGAGTGGGGGAGATAACTCAGGTGGTCGAGTTATTCTCATAATGATTGAGCGGAAAAAAGGAAAGTGAGAGATTGGTTAGAAGTGAGAATTATTAAAAAATCTGAGGGTGTGAGAACAGAGTTAAAAAATATAAGAACTCTGCACCAACCACTTCTAAGCTGGGCAACCACATTTGCTGCTAGTTCACAACTCTTTGGTGACTAGCATTCAAACAAGGCAGAGCCTAATGCTGACTCTCGATTTTACCCTACTAGCTACTCATTTCCTTCTCAACAAGGAGATGTTTCATTTCATCACGGGAATGCAACACATAATCTATCAGATTTTTATTTGGAAAGTCGATATTGAAAAAGAAGAAAGTTGCTCTGCCTTCGAACTTCATTTCTACACATTGAGTCTGTGAAATGTTTTCACATTTTAAGCCTTTATGAAAGCACATGATACTATTTTCTTTCATCACATATATACACAAAGAATATGTTTCTTTGTCGGAACGTTCACAAAAATACTTTTCAGTGTTTGCGATGATTGAATGGAAGCCCCTGGGAGTGAACATCAATAAAGTTCTTTATATAGTGCATTTGTTGTATTGAGTTGCTTTGTGCTTCTCACAGGCATTTCAACTGATTCATAAGTTGTTTCAGGATTTTTCCTTCTAAGTCTGAATTTGAAAAGATTCAGATTCTTTTATGGAATTGATGGACAGTTCTGTATATCATAGGAGTAAAAAGGGGGATAATGGAACAACAAGGGGGAAATTGTTAAGTGATACATTTTTCTTGATATCAGTGGTGGTTCATATGTTCACATGATTATTGTCTCTATGGGGAGATATATCTGATCATACTTTTGTAGAGTTTTGATGATTATTTCATATTTCACCAAAAAGGAGGAGATAGTTCAGAAATGTAAACTCAAAGAGGATATAAAGAGATGATTGTTGTGAGTCCACAAAGGTGAGATAGATGTATAGAAGGTGAAGATTAACAGGTATGAATGGTAAACTAGATCAATACACAGGTGCAAGATTAATGAAAGCTCAAGAACACATAAAAATCTAACACTGTATCAAAGCTTACCAAACACACTTCTCTGATATTTGTTTTCTTTCTTCTGAAATCTTACTTACAAAATATCTTCTCTTCCCTTATATAGTGGGATAGAAAAGCTAGTTACAAAAGACCCCCTTGGGGTATGCAAAACAATACACAAATGGAACTAAACTAATAAAATGAAATACAAGAATTATGAAGTTACATAAGGCGCCCTCTCACTTCTTGACAATAAAAGTCAGGGTCTAACGATCTCCCCCTTTGGAGAGAAGTCAGAAGGGCGGCGGGGTCTTCAGTAGCGGCTCGCATGATGATAGCTGAAGATATTCTTCCCAGGTCGTGATAGATCTTCTCCGTAGTCGCAAGGCCATCTCCACACGCCTTACTGCAAGGCGTTCCTTCAGCTTCTTCTCTATCTCTGCAATCGCCGAAAGGACCCTCCCTTCACCTTCTCTGGACCTCGTCTCCAGGTATTCTTTCCTTCCCACTCGATGACGTAGACCGTTGAGCACATAGAGTAAAGTGCCATCGCAGTAGTGAGCAAGTTCTGTGAAGCGCATGTATCTTCTCTCACCCTTACGGTNGGGTAGTAAGGCGGGTACTGATGAATGTCTTTGAACGTCTGATTCGGGCGCAGGATGTTCACCTTTGGCTGTCGGCTCTCTATGGCCATCTGATAGTCGGTGACTCGTGTGTAGTTGATGGCGTGATGAATATAACGCTTCAGAGCTTCCAGGCCATTGATAAAGCCTTGAGGATGAATAATAGGACCCTGAAGATACTTGATGAGTACCATGATATCTTCAAGGTCAATCATGTCGAGATCTACCTCCTTGAAAGCAAACTCCTCTAGCTCGAGACGACTTGGCTTGCCGTACTTCAGGAGGAAGAACTCACAAAATGAGTGAGTCGAGAGCCTGTAAGGTCGTACCTCTTTGACCTTCACAAAGCGTCTGGTCACCCTCTCCTTTCCGTGTGTACTCCAACTGATCTTCCGACCCTGAATGTACTTTGTTTGACGGCGAAGCGGCTAAAGATGAGAAACCCTGAATCTGACCGTGGGGGTCCAATCATGCACTTTTTCCTGTTGGAAGATCTGAGAGAAGGATTCCTCCAGAAAGGGACGAAATGCAACTGTGTAGTCCCAGTTGAGTGTGATGATCGGCTGTACTGATGGTGCTAAAGCTGGAGCTGGTTCCTGGGTGAGCTGCTCGAAATCGGCCTCGGTGATGACTTCCTCTCCGAGCTTTGTAAAGAAAAGGTTGCCGGAAAGCTGATGAAGAATCCATCTGGCTTCTTCACTGATGTCGGGCCATACCACGTTCGGATCCAAGGAGTCCAAGTCCATCACTTCACAGGCAGGAGTCTCGACCATGTTGTCTTTTGGGAAGAATTCTTCAAGGGGCGTGTGAAGAGTCGCGAGCTGCTCCGTGTCGAGGTGCTGGTCCCCTATTTCACCCGGAGCTGATTCCGAGTGAGCTGGTGTAGTGGTTAACGCGGGCGCTGAAGCTGATCCGGAGGTGGGAGCGAGATCAATCCGAAGTCTCTTTGCTGCTGTGCGCTCCTCCCCCTCATGAAGATCCGAATCATCCGGATCATCATGCCTCCGCTTCGGAAGCTGAGACTGAGCACGGCAGGTTGCCTCGAGCTCCAGAATGTGGGCTTGAGCTATCTCTAGCTGCTCATCCCGAGCCCTGACTTTATCTTCGAGATCTGCCACCTGACGAGAGAACCCCAAAATCATAATGTTGAACTCCAGCTCGGTGTAGTAGCCTTGGATGGCTGGATGTGGTGTAGTGGTTGGCATGACTAGGCGAAGAGGAGTCTCGACTAGTGGTGTGACGATGGTAGGAACTGGCTGAGGCTGATCGGTCTAGATGGCCTTGCCTTTTAGTAGGCGCCTGAGCTCTGCCAGCTCTGTCTCTCTCTCCTTGTTTGCCTTCTCGAGGGCTTCCAACCGAGCGCGATCAGTTGCCCGATCTTCATTAGCCTTCTCGAGGGCCTCCAACCTGGATAGGACAGCCATTAAGGCGCCGTCCTCAGATTCCTTGGGGACAGACCCTGGGAAAGTAACACCCAGCTCACGTAGAGTACCGGTTGACGAGGTAACACCCGCAAAGGATGAAACTCGGCCTGCATCAAAAGCTAGCGTGATGTTAGCTAAGGCAGGACTTCCGGACGATCCTCGAACCACGTCTTGAGATGCGAGAACTACGTCCGTTCCGGCCGAGCCACTAAGGCTCAAGGCGGTTGGTTCCCCCAATAGTGTCCTAGCGAAAGAAGAAACATTTATTGTCGAGGCAAGTGGCTCTAGGACTCTATGTGCACTGAAAGAAGTCGAGAGCGGGGGCTGCTACTCTCTAGTTTCAACACCGGCCGACTCCAAGTGAGTGACCGGTGGAAGTTGTGCTGAATCCCCGTGTAAAGATGAAACCACCATCTGTTGAGAGATGGTGGAGTGGCTGGTTGGGGCGTGCAAATGCGCCGGTTGGCTTTCGACGTCTTGTTCAATATCTCTTTGCAACTCATGCAAGGAGATAGAAGATGTGGCTGCCTTTGTGTTGATAATGACTGGGCCAGAGGTAAGGTGAAAGCCTTTGGACCGCGGATAGAAGATAGGGATGTCTTCGCGACCCTCAATATAGAAGGTGCGGAAACGTGTATCTAATGCCAGCTGAATCGTTGCATCGCTTGCGGTCAGGGGCCCTTCGGCTGCACCTGTGGACCTCTTCTTCTCCGGTCTCTTTTGGGACATCTACCGACTCTATGACCTGCTGGGCCTCTTCAACATCGGCCTCTTGTCTCTCATAACCCTCACCATCTCCCTCGGTCTCACTTCCTAATCTAACTCCCTATTCTTCTTCTTCGTCAAGTACGATCGTCGAGGCAGCCTTGGAAGTAGGAGAGCTGTGGGCCTGATCATCGGCTGCCCAAGACTCGAAGGAAGACTCGAAGTCGTCATCACCAGCTGCTGCATCCTCGGGCACACTATCAGATTCGGTGGCCTCCGAGGATGAAGATCCGTCACCAGGGTCCCCCGTCGGTTGTCTGATCGAGATTGGAACCACCGCTAGTGCGGTAGAAGTAGTATCCCGAGCAGGTTCATGTGTAACTGCTGGGAGCGTCTCCTCAGTTACCGTAGGATGAGTCTGAGCAGGAGGAGACGTGAGTGGTGGTTGGCTGGAAGAGCGCACGATGCGGATCCTCGGTCTTGCGCGGAGAGGCTCTTCCGGTGTCTCAACTGCA
>LUCG01016929.1:0-10981 GCA_001633085.1 Carthamus tinctorius | reverse complement strand
GAACAAGATTTAACCCAATCCCTAGCTCAAATCCACTCAAAACACAAACCTCAAAAATGAGTCCAGTGCAAACGGCGGGTAAGCCGAGGCCACTTACCTGCGGTTAACCCGCGCAGTGGGTCCGGCGGCTAACCCGCGGCTTATACCCGCTGGTAACCCGCGGAAGCCACTGTTGGCTCCGACCCTGCACTCGAAAATCTCTCTTCCAAAGCCCCAAAATCCATCAAACTAGTAGAAACTTATCTATTTCATCAAATCATTAACAATGATCAATCCAAGGATCAATCCCACCTTTAATCCACTTCCAAATCAAGGGTTTTCTTATCAAAATTAAAGCTCAACCAATCCACCATTAATGGGGATTCAAGGTTGAGTGGAAGTTCTAAAATGAATAACCAAATTAATGACTGAAACCAACTAATCAAGCTAATCCATCTTATCAAGCAATACAATCACCATTCTTCAATTTATCCTCCAAACTTTGATTATCCATTTATGTGGGTAATTAAGGGAAAATCCCAAGGAGGAAGGTGTTAATGGCAAAGAAGAAGAGATTGATCATACCTTACTTGAGATCTTCACCAAGAACCTTTCAATTTCACCCTCTCCTCTTCTTGCCTTTCTCTAACCCTTCACACACACTCACCTTTGAGAAATAAACCAAATGCATCAACCTTCCATTCAAAAATCCCTTGCTCCTAGCCTTATATACTTAAGGCTTTTTGGCCCACCTTTTATTCAAGCCCAACACTTTTTATTCCAAACCTGAAATAAGACCCAAATCTTAAAATTAATTAACACTTAATTAAGTAAGTCAAGTTAAATAAACCTGGTTGTTACATAAAATATGATTTAGCCCTTAAACTTTTATTTAAAAATGGTTTAAACCTTAAACTTATTATAATGAATGTTATAATCCTTAAACTTATTATAGTATTTGATTAAATGCCTATACTTATTTAACCTAATTATTTTTTATCTCTAATGAATGTTTAACCATAGTTTGAAGTACTACTGAAACACAAGATCTTGAATATATCTAACTTGGATTTCTTGATCTTGGTATCCATTGATCGGATGTAATCAATAAAATAGGGTACGAAGGAACAATAGATTAATAAATCAAATTTACCAAAAAATTAAAAAAATAATCATAAGACGCTTGGTGATTCTGTTTCATTGTGGTGCAAATTTACCTAAAATTTAATAAGTAGATTTCATGGTGAACATCAAATGCGCAACAGATTAAACACATAAATAACATAAATGAAATCAAATAAAATGTTCTCCAATACGATAGAAAAATAACATAAATAAAAACAAATCGAGATACGTACCAGCGAATTTAGGAAGATATTATTGACGAAGAAGAAGATCAATTTGACTGAGTTGCAAGCTGAACTAGACTGGAGATGAACAGATGCAAGGTTTTTCCAATCGTGAATGGATGGTAACAGTTTTAGCCAGTAAAATGTTGTATTGGATTATGTTAGGGATAAAAATAATTAGGTTGAACAAGTTTGGAGTTATAACATTCATTAAAAAAGTTTAGGGGTTAAACCATTTTTAAATAAAAAGTTTAAGGGTTAAATCATGTTTTACCCATAAGTTTAGGGACTAAATTGATATTTTAAATTGTAGTAACTTGTAATAGGAGGCCAAGTGGCTAAAACAATTAATTATAACAAGTTTATGGATTAAACTATTTTTAAATATAAAGTTTAGGGTTAAATTATATTTTACCCTGAATATTATTTTACGTCATCAAGTTAATAATATTTCCTTAAAACGTTATTCCTAACGGCTTATAGGTTAATTCATAATAACAATTAATCATCATTTTGAATGAATAAATAGTTAAATTTTCACAATTTCAACAATTAAGTTCTTGTAACTCTTTTTGAATAAATAAACAATTAAAGTTTCCCATTTTAAATGTTTAATTTTCTATTTTTTTATTGGGTAAATAGATCAACATCAAATGGTAAATAGTTACTTACAATATTTTAACACAAAAACTTTATGGCTTTCAGCTACAAAAGTTTTAAAACTAAAAAAGAAAAAAGGAAAAACAAACTTAGTTTCGTCGTTCTCAAACCATAGGTTATTCAAACCCTTTGCAGGTTCACATCCAATGGCATCGCTCCCTATCGCTACCCAATCTGTTGTCTCCTCTTCATCATGATCGATCACCATTAGTAGCCTACCTATGCCATCGATCTCCAATTTTTTATTATGTTTTGGTTTTTCACTTTTTTGGACTCATTTTTTTATCTGTCTATAATACTCCATTAAGTTGTTAGAGAAAGGAATACTCGCAATAAAAAAGAACAGATAAAAAAAGGAGATCAAGGAAAGGGCAACGACGATAAACTGCAGTATTTTATGTTTCTAAAAAATATTCAAGAAATACTATTTTGATGCACGTGTATATATACACACACACACGTGCATCAAAATATTATTTCTCCATCCGATTTCAGAACCACCACAGGAACCATGAGGACCAATCATATTTGGCGGTTTGTAAATGGGGAGTGACCCACTTACCTTTCCGAGTTTTTGCTTCGAAACCAAAATTAGGATATGGAAAACAGAATTTGAGAGATAGACATGGTGACTACTGACAACTTCAAGGTGGTAGTAGTTCCGTCAGATCGTCTTGGCGTAGACACACTCCCCTTTACATCATCTGACCACCATGAAACCACCACCGAAGAGAAACGAAACGATTGCGCTTCCAATCTTGCCTATAATGGCAATGAGTTCCCAGCTCTTGATGCCTTATAATTCCTCCGCCTTGAATTCGACTCTGATAAATCTGGCAATCGCATATTTCAAATTGTTGGAAAATACTTCCCAGGTATGATCGTATTTATAATCTAGTTTGTGGATGAATATTGAACTTATAGTGGTTTCCTTGATGTGTGTGTGTGTCCAATTGGTTTTAGGGATTATGATTCTATCACATTAAGCTTCGAATTTAGGACTCATAATTTAGCCTTTTGTGATTTGAATGAACCGATTATATCCTAGAATTATTTACAAAATAGGGTTCACCATAGAATTATTCATCAAAATAAATTCATATAATTGTGTGAAATGTGGTGATTTGATTGTTAATTTAGGGTAAAATTAGGGTGTTATGGGATTAATTGGGAGGTTTTGAAGGAATGATTTATGTCTGTAGATGATGAAACTTATGCTATGAAGAAAGTTTTAGTTTGGAATAATGAATGGTTGCAATTTGTGAAGGAGGGGATCCGTATGTCATCCCTGTTTAACCACCCAAATTTGCTTCCTTTACTTGATGCTAGAGTCTCAACAGGAAAAATACAGCACTTGGAGCATCTTGTTTACAGGTTTTTCTTTTTTTTTTTTTTTTTTGTATTTCATGTGGTGAATTCAAATGTACTTGAACATTATGTTTTGGATTTCATTAGGTGAAATATCATATTTGTAAAAGTTATTTTTTATTTCAAGAGGTGAAATAGCATGGTGACTATCTATTTCATATGATGAATATGAGTTTCATCTGGTAATGAATCTGTATGTTTCATTTGATGAATCTGAGTTTTATACGAGTTTCATCCGGTGAATTTGAATTTCACCCGGTGAATGAATCTGTATGTATCATCTGGTGAATGAATTTGTATGTTTCATCTGGTGAATCTGAGTTTCATTTGAGTTTCATCTGATGAATTTGAATTGCATCTAGTGAATCTAAGTTTCAATTGCTGAATGAATCTATATGTTTCACCCAATAAATCTGAGTTTCATCTGGTAAATCAAAGTTTCACTTTATGAATCTTTGTTACCAAATGATCCTTATGTCTTTTCAGGCCATATATTTCAACGTATTTGGGCCAATTGACCCAAACATCTTATTTTTATTTCAACGTATTTAGGCCCATTGACCTAAACATCTTATTTTTATTCTTTTCAAAATATTCAAAAAAATCATTATTTAATACAATAACAGCCGTGTG
This sequence comes from Carthamus tinctorius, assembly GCA_001633085.1. Lineage (NCBI taxonomy): Eukaryota > Viridiplantae > Streptophyta > Magnoliopsida > Asterales > Asteraceae > Carthamus > Carthamus tinctorius. The sequence continues at coordinate 6,992 of LUCG01016929.1, read as the reverse complement.
TCTAACGTTTCATGATTAATATATATTATTTTACGAAAAAATTATGAATATAATATATCAATGTTTGATTTTGGTTTAACAAGTTTAATACTTTTATAGATTAGTTCATTAAATTATGTAAATGGTTTGATTATAGCTCAATTCAATAACCCAAAGTAACGTTGTCTTTATCTACTCGGCCAAATATTTATAAAAAAAAATTCTTAATACCCAATCCACATTTATTACCCCAATAATTATTTTTTTAAAGATTAAAATGTGTTAATTTGTAGTTGAATTTTAAAATCACAAACTATTTATCTAACATAAAAAAACAAATAACAAGCTATCTTAAAATGAAAATGATAATGAAAACTGTTGCTTAATTTTGATATTATATAATGAAATCATTCCTGTAGATCCATTAATTTCCATTTCTGACCAAATTTAAGGAAAAAAAAATTTATTTTTTCTTAGTTATTTTTCCCATATGTGTTCATTCTCTTGATGTTAAATGGAACATTTTTTGTATTTTCAAGTTGGAAAAAAATATTTTTTTTAATATCAAACAATTTTTCATTGATTATATTGGATTAACCAAGCAGCATTAATACAATGCTTATTTCTATTTTCATTCTTCTGCATTCCTATTTTCATTCTCATTCCTTAAAATGAACCAAGCATGCCCTTAATCACTATAATCAATTTAATATATCTTTCATTCAATACGATATTATATTGAAAAGTATAATAAAAAAAATATTATGGTTTCATAAATCAAAATACCACATTGTGGACTCGTAGACACAAACTATCAAAAGTTGAAACGGTTGATTCAATAGACAAAACTGAAAACCAACAAATCACATTTTTATGTTCGAACCCAACAAAGGTCATAAAACTTTTGTTAATTGAAAACCTTAACTCTTATCCTTGACCATGCATCATCTACATGAGCCATCGTAGTTAGATTTTTAGTTTCAAATTTTTTAAAAAATGATATTTTGATCATTTACCAATATTTATTCTAATCCTAATATTATATTGTGTGAATCAAACAGACAAATTTCAATTCTTTTAACATTTTTCATTCCAATATTTATCAACCAAGTCAATTTACTTTGATATAATTTCATTTCATTCAAAAACATTATGCGAACCAAAAGTTGCACAAAGTTCTCCAAAACAAAATGACACCAAATATATAATCCACATGGTTAAACAAAAAAAAATCCATTTTATATTTACTAGAAATGTTGTTTTTATACTTGAATGACATGAAATAAAAGGGTGGTTACAAATGGGTTCCTTATCCTCTTTCCCACCCAACAAAACAACACAAAAAAAATAAATAAATAAATAAAAAACATTCATCAAGATTTTGAAGCTCAATCTTTCTTCTTCTCATCATCAATGGCAGAAGCTATTATGAGCTTCACAATCCTCAAGCCTAGCATCCACCATAAGTCTTCTTTCCAAACAACAAGATTGGATTTGAACCCATTATCAAAATCAGTAAATTAATCACTCTATTTAATCTTTTATTTTCTTGCATATAAAAGTGAAATTAGAAAAAATCATGTTTCTTGATTTCAGGTCAGCAAATTTTCAGGCTCAAGATTCACCAATGGCTTCCATTTGGTAACTATCTTGCACTCATCTTTATGCAATTCATGGTCATTATAAGTTTTCTGATAATGGGGTTGTTAAAGATTGAATTTTTGAGTACTCCCATCTTCTTGACTTTTTGAAGTCAAACTTGCTATTGCAAGATTCTTGATTATGAAATCTTTATTTTACATTTTGATGGTAAAGATTTATAAGTTTTCTAATAATGGGGATGTAAAAAGATTGAATCTTTACTCCCACCTTCTTTATATTTTGAATAAAACTTGTTTTTGCAAGATTCTTGATTATGAAATCTTTTTTTCCATCATGATATATGATAAAAAAGATTTATGCTCATTGTTAGTTTCACTACTAAATGTAAGACTTTTAGCTACGTATTTTCTTGTCGCTGAAACAGTGATTTGTCACAAGTCCGTCACGAATGTTGGTGGGAAACTCAAATTTATTTTTGGAAGGCATAGCGACATTGAACCAACGAACGACTACCACTAACACACACACACATGCATGCCTCCCTGGTGGTATTGGGCATCCACAGGCAGCCCACTAATCCGTCGTTGTCTCGGCCCAGCTTACGCTGGACCTAGAGCCCAACCACAGTTTTTGACTGGGGGCAGCCCAGTCTATGACTGGACCAACCCAAGGACTGAGTACTCCTCGTGCACTCAAATTAACTCCCCTTGAGATCGAACCTGGGTAGACTGAGATCCCATCTACTGTCGTCCCCAGGATATTACCACCCTTAGGAAGACCAACTGAGCTAGACATGATTTGTAATTTATGAACCCTTCTTGCTAATTTGTGAAAAGTTATAGGATTTTATTGGAACCATTATTATTTTATGGGTAATATGTTGTTTTATAGTGTTTTATGATAATGGGGTTGTTAAAAGATTGGATTTTGGGTATTCCCATCTTCTTGACTTCTTAATCAAACCTGTTTTTCACAATATCCTTAATAAAATCTTTATTTTACATTGTGACAAGGATTTATGGTCATTGTAAGTTTTTTGATACTGGGGTTGTAAAAACATTGAATTTTGAGTATTACCATCTTCTTGAGTTTTAAAGTCAAACTTGTTTTTCCAAGATTCATGATTATCAAATCTTTATTCTACATTTTTAATATCATTATTTTTTTTTGAACGGCAAATACCCACATCCATTAAACCTACTCTTAAAACTACACCATTGTTCACAATGGGACTCGAACCCACAACCATAAGGGAGGCGACACCACCTAAAACTACACCAAATGCCGTTGGCTACAAGCCCTTTGGTTTTTTAATATCATTATTATGTTCTCTTACACTGTTTGTTATACTTTTCGTTATTGTAGGTCTAGATTTCCCATACGGCCATGAGTACCACTATCAAATTTGGACTCAACTCAAAACTGGCACATCAGCTTTCCACTATCCTATCTTCAAACCACTTTCAACCTTTCAAATCTCGTAACANAGAGAGAGAGAGAGAGAACCCGATCCGGGTTCGTGAGTTCGAGTTGGAGCCCGATCGTCGAGCCCGATTTGTGTATCAACATCAGACTAAGCCCGAATTTACCCATGTGAGCCCGAAGTAGGGATGAGTATTTGGCACCAAAATCCCGAACCAAACCGGGACTGGGACCGGTATATGTTATACGGTACGGTAAACGGTTCTAGAAATTGGCCCAAATCGGTTTTGGTCCAACCGGTTTCCGTATCGGGAAAAAACCGAAAAAACCCGGTCCGGATCGGTTTAGGAAGACTTTTCAAATTTTTGGTAACCATTCATTTCCCAACCATTTCTTTTCCCAACCAAGACTTTCATAAATTATTCAATTAAATCAAAATATCAAATCAACCTAATTTGTAAATAATAATTTTTGACTTTCATTAACATATATTTTTCAACAAAATGGATTTTTTTTTAGTTTTAAACAACTCACTATTTGTATTTGCTTAAATTAATAAAGTTTGACGACAGTAAGGAGTGCTCAGATATATGAAGTTTCAATGTTTGTTATATTTGCAATATATTATTCTTTTTGTAACAATCAAAGAGTAGCGCTATATGTTGTAATAATGAATGATTATTAAAAAATGAAGTTAAACCTTTTGATCTACTTTATTGAAGTTTTAGTTTTTCTTATAACTTATAAACATCGAAATTCGCAAATTTCGAAACTTGTCCCAAAAATTCGGTCCTACGGGTACAAGAACCGAATTTCCCCGAACCGCACCGGAAACCGAACCGGTACCAAACTGGTGTATACGGTTCGGTATTCGGTCCTATGAAAAACGCTTCAAAAAATTCGGTCCAATCCGGTTCCGGTCCGGTTCGATCCGGAATTGGAACCGAGCTCATCCCTAGCCCGAAGTCGTGTCCGAACCAGTGGTACGCATGACCTAAGAAAGTATATTCTTACTGTATTTAAAAATAAAATAGTTTATTTGGCTTTAAAAGTCAAAGTAATAATAGAGACGAATTGATTGACTTTTCAGATTCACTTATTTCTTCCAAAACTGTTTACTTTTTGGTATTTTTACTAGGAGATGATTTGATTGTATATTAAATTAATTACAGTGGTCCATTGGTATAACTAGAGAAATCATATATCCTCCTACCTTTTATGCCTACCTATCCTCCTACTCATATGAAAATAATACACTTGTCACATGGGCAGGAAATTGATGGTCATTTGTGACAAGTGTCTCCTTCCCATTTGAGTAGGAGGATGGGTAGACATAAAAGGTAGGAAAAAATCTAATTTCTCATAAGTATAACTACATGAAAGATGTTCCTTTGACTTCAAAGGTCAACTTATGTAATTGAAACAAAGAGGTTGATGACATGACTACACCCGACCCGTATTACACGAAGCTTATATTTTCCAATTCATTGAAAGAAAATCCTTATTTCGGGTGAATTTTTGGTTTTTTTAAAAATAATCTCATTCATATATGATCGCAGCATTCCAGTGAAGACAACAAAAGGAGTAGATTGAATGCCATACCGGATTTGACTCTAATGGCGGTTCTGGTTGAGCATATGGAAGGCCAAAGAGATCTTATTACCCACAAATCCATATGGCATCTCAATGATCAAACCATCAAAAACATCTGTAAGTCTTGGCACTACAATAAAAATAAGTTTTTTTTTGAACGGCAATAAAATAAGTTTTATAAAATGATAAATATGTATAAATGTCCTAATAAGTTGTTTTATAGGACATGACTTCTTAGTTGATTCAACTAGTTTAATTTTCCGTTTATGATATTGGTTCTTGTTGCAGATACTTTGTACATCATGTTCACAGTTTGGGGATGTTGTTTCTTTGGTGCGACAAAAGTGAGCAAACCAGAACATTTTTTCTCCTATGATATAGGATCCAAAATGTTTTTAATTGATATGCAACCATGAATTGTTTTAGGATCCGTATTATGATTCCGAACATTATAGGAAAGATGGAGGAGATGGAACCGGGCATTGGGTCTACGAAAAGGTAACTTTTTTTTCCTTTTGGAACATCATTAAATTCATTATCATTCTTAAGGTATGTCACACGATGAATAATGTTTATAGAAGCGACGTAGCCTCATTATGTAGACTATGGGGTCATTCAATAAAAAAAATTAGGTAAGCATTGAGCAAGTAAGATACTTTGTCCCAGTAGCTAAGTTTCTTCATTGTTATCGGGTTAGCATATTGGTCAACAAGATTTCGTAAACACCATTATTTCTTATCCAGTAAGAAACTATAAGCACTTAGTTAACAGCCCTTCAAACAATTTCTCGAGGTGTAGGGGATAAGACTCCTAGATGCACTATTATAGAAAAAAGGGTTTGCACTACCCTCCAACCTCCCTACCTTACCGGTCCCACAACCATTGTGAGCAGTGTCCTAGGATAGAGACCTTGTTATGGAAACTTCATCCGCTTTAGATTAGAACAATTCAAGGAGAAATTGTAGAAGCATTGTTTATCACGTGAGATATCCTAAATCTTGTTTTGGTGGATATTTTTATGATGATATGTTATATTCGCTACAGCAAGAGGATATCGAAGAAAAGGCAAGAGCGGCATTGTGGCGTGAGGAGCTGATCGAGGAAATTGAGCAGAAGGTTGGAGGGCTACGTGAATTGGAAGAAGCCAAAGAGGAGGAGTTTGTCTCTAAGTGATCAAAAATATCTAGGGATGAATATTGTTTATACATCAAAATCAAGATTATTGTCGAATATGGAAAAAAAAATCAACAATGGTCAAAATACGTGAAATATGGACATTTAATGTTATTGGGTATGCTAATTAATGGTCATGCACACAATTGGAGATTTTCATGTAAATAGCTACTCTACTTATTGAGACAAATGTTTGATTTGCATAGGTCATACATCTCACCCCAATGTCCCTCTTCCAATAAGATTTATAGTAATTGTTGCTTATTTGTTTTAATTTGCGACCAAGTAAAAGTGAATCTTAATTATTAAATAATATGGATATACAACTTTTCCTTCAATATTTTTTAGACTTTAGTGTTTCTGTTATATCTAGTAAACAACAATAAAAATAATAAAATGATCTTTTTTGCCCCTATGATGGGTAGAGATTTCTTATAGAACATAAATGCAATCCTATTATATTACATTAAGGCTATGTTTGGTAAACTAGCTGATAAGTTAGTTGTTGACTGATAAGCTAAATAGTAGCTGATAAGCTAGCTTATGAACAAATTATGTTTGACCAAAACTAGCTTATGGGTATGTAAAATGACTAAAAGTGGTATATTGGGGTATAAAAATTAATATTAATAAGGGTATAACTGGAAAAAAAAAACTCCAAAAAACTGCCTCCAAGTAGCTTTTCAAAAAACTAGCTTATAAGCTACTTTTTGTCCATACAAACATGTACACTAGCTTATAAGCTACTTTTTGTTTACCAAACAATGCCTAATTGTGACAAAAAAATGAAGATAAGACGCGTGACAATTAAAGTACCCCAAACAATGGGCAATTGAGCCACCTGATTGACCAAGACCACACAACTCCCTTTTGTAAATCGATGCAAACGGATTGAAGAATTGTTATTCGTTGAAAAAACATCTGAAACCGAAATAGAAAATCAAGCATATTACATGGCGTAAGATTACAATATTTTAGGTGAGATTCACCGATTTTAGCCTTCTAAAAGATTTTCCAGATAGTTTTTAGATCAAAACCCTTGTATTAATTTGTGCAATCATCAATTTAGAGAGAAAAACTTGAGCTCGAATTTGATGTTCAGATCCAATGTCCAACTGATGATGATTTGGTTGTAGAATTCAACTTCAATACTTAAAATATGTAACGCCCCAAAACTTTTAGATGTTATATTAGTAGGTGTGTATTTATCGTTTTCGTTTCAT
>LUCG01016918.1:0-10614 GCA_001633085.1 Carthamus tinctorius | reverse complement strand
GCCAGTGACTGCTAGTGGTGTTGGAGGAGGGAGTGATGTGCGATGTTGATGATTAAAACAAATACTATAATATGCTTATCTCAAATAAGGGTAGATTAGTAAATTTTTAGTTTATTTCACATTTTTATTACATCGTCTTCCACCTAATCTTTGGTCTCGGTCCCGGTCCCCTTGTCACGCTGAAGATAGAAGAGCGAGCTTATGTCTTATCTTATATCACTGTCTCATGTACCAAACACAACCTAAATGCATGTAAACGACAACTAAAGTTTTTACATAAACAAAGAATAGGTTTTCAATCAAACATTATACTAATCAAGCGGAACTAAAACGGAAATGAATTTTCATTCCCTCGGGTTAACATAGAAAACAAAAATCTATGTTTGTCGAGTTGAACCAATTATATTATATCAAACCAAACACTTAATTTTCTTTCCGTTCCTATTGATTACAATGTAAGATAAAAGAATCATGTGATACGTTAAACATTTTGCGAGAACACGGACGGCGAGAAGTCTCAGTATCATACACGAATACGCTTTCTTCGATGTGTCTAATCATATATGATTAAGCGTGTGTATGTTGTCAATGCAACATATGTAACATATATGATTAAGTTTATGCATCATTCGTGTAATCATATATGATATCGAGACTCCTGTCATTCTTGCAGGATATTTAGCTTTCAGGTATGAAAAAAGTACTAATCATATATGATATCGAGTGAAGTACCTGAATTATGAATGATCCAACTCCACCAGCACCATTGAGGACAAGGATTGATTTACCTTTACCGAAATTCGCCCTTTCGAGACCTTCATATGCAGTTTCAATGGCGAGAGGCAGAGCAGCGGCTTGTACGAAATCCAAGTTCTTAGGTTTCAAAGCCAACAATCTCTCTTCAACAGCAGTGTACTCCGCCAAAGTTCCAAACTGTTTAGGTCCAGTCGCACCCGTTGCGTTTACATCCCCGTAAACCTCGTCTCCTTCTTTCAGGCCTTTCACCTGGCTTCCGACCTTAACAACGACTCCGGCTACGTCGAATCCTGGAACAATCTGTTACCAAAAGCAAACACCATTAAATAAACTGATTACAATCGTTGCCCATCGACTATCGCTCGTCAAGAGGATAAAGTTTATCTAACGATTGCATCTGATTCTAAATTTCTAATCGAATTCGGTACTTTTTACAAATTCAATTAATGTATTCAAATACAACGGTCCACCAATTAGCTGATCTAAAACGCGATTGGAACTGAAGAAGACACGATTAAGGTTGTGTTTGGCAAAAATAAGCTAGTACATGTTTGGATGGACCATAAGCTAGCTTATTGAAACGCTAGTTGGAGTAGCGGTTCAAGAGCTTTTGTAGCTTTTTCCAATTATACTCTTACTAATATTAATTATTATACGCAAGATAAACCTATTCGGTCATTTTTTACATTCTTATAACCTAGTTTTTGCCAAACATAATGTATTCATAAGTTAGCTTATCAACTACCAGCTAGCTTATTAGTCAACAGCAACTACCAGCTAGCTTATTAGTCAACAGCAACTACCAGCTGCCAACCAGCTTTTCAGCTAGGTTGCCATACACAGCCTAAAACACTACACCTTCCATTTCTACACAACAAACAAGCATTAATTCCAAAATTCAACCATAACTCACCAAAAACTCACAAACAAACAATTAGATCCAACATATTACCAAAAGCAAACGCCATTAATTTATGTAAACGATTGCATCTGATTCTAAAATTTCTAATCGAATTCAGCACTTCTACAAAATTCAACCAATGTTTTCAAACACAAGGATTTAACGATTAGCTGATCTAAACCGCGATTAGAGCCGAAGAAGACACGATTAAGAGCATTCGCACGATTAAAAAACACCACACCTCCTATTTCCACGAAACTAACAAGCCTCGATTCCGAAATTCAACCATAAATTACTAAAAACGAACCAAACTAGCAACAGATGCAGCTAATTTTGGCCGGAAAAACTTACCGGAAAAGGCGAATCGGAGGCCTTTAGGAATCCAAGCCTCCTTTTGAAGTCGATAGGGTTAAGAGCAGCAGCAACGACCTTAACCAGGACCTGATCGTGGTTGATTTCAGGAACAGCAACATCGGTGACGAATTTCATGACATCAACGCTGCCGTATTCATCATACTTCCAGGCTTTCATCGTCGTCATTGTGTGTGATCAGTGTGAAGAAGAACCAGCAGAAATGCAGAAATGCAGATAGGCTTTTAAAAATGGAGGAGAGAAGAAAGACAATCCACACAAACAAACTTCTAGAACTACAGAAATGGTCCTTGTACTATTTTACACTTGCCACCGTATCGTTCCTCCGTCACAGTGTATTCCTCCGTCATAGTGTAAATGTCGTGAAAGTATCACCGTGTTAATTTGCTGTGCACCACCGTATGTATTTTGAAGCTGCAGTAAAGACACACACGCTCTCGTTGGTTGAGCTGGGTTAGTTCCTTGTTTTTCAAAGGGCGTCATGGGTTCAAATCTTGTTAGAGTGATTTTTTCTTTTAGATTTTAGCTAACAATATCGTATTTGTTGTGTTTTAAAAAAAATTGTAATAACAAAACTTGAACATGAGACTTTTCGTTTAAAGATGGAGAAAACCAACTGCTAAACCAATATTTGACTTAATAAAAAAGCATCTCTACATATGTTCCTTATAGTTAAATGGCATGCCACCGTTGAAAAAATTCTCTAGGCCCGTCCCTGGGGAAAAACTAAAAAAAACGGAAAACCAAGGGACATCCTCGTAGTCATCCATCCGGACCATATGCACTTGTACATAAGACGTAATCTATAATATGCACAACATAAAACATATGTGCATATTACAAATTTACGTCTTATGCACGTGTGCATACTGCAAAATACGTCTTATGCACAGAGACATACGGTCTAGATGAGGGTTATAAGGATGTTTCTCGATTTTATTTTTTTTTTGAAGTTTTTTTCTTGAATGTCCCTGTAAGAGTCTTAACACTAAAGTATTGATCCATAGCGCCCTAACCGAGTTCGAGTCTTCTCGTGTACATGCTTGAGGACATTTAAGTGGGGCCATGTTTAGCCCCCAAAATTGCTGAGGATTAGTCGGGCTTTGGTCCAGACACCCTTCAAAAAAAATATTGATTCATTTATTAGAAGTCAAAAAAAGCATGAAACAAACATTTGTAGGTTACTAGTTTGTCTTTTATTTGATGGAATTTGTCTATTAATGTCATCATATCTTTTGACTTTTGAAAGATAGATCTTATATTTTATTAAAAACAAACTCATATAATTAATAGAAGAACTATTATTTACTCTATATTAATCAATATAGTTTAGAAACCACAAAATGGTGTAAAAGTGTAAGTTGCAGAAAACTTTGTGTACTACTTTTATAATTCGGTAAAAGTTTGAAAGGAAATGAAAAAAATCTATCATAAGGATAAATTAGTGGAGGGAGATTCAAAGTAAAACCTAAAAAAAACGAAAAATAGAGGAATGTTTTGTTAGCCCTCCATCTGGACCGTATGCATTTGTACATACGGGTAATTTGAGTTGCTTTTTGATTTTTATACGCAAGTGCATTATGCACGTGTACATATTACAAAAATTATTCATATGTACAAGTGCATACGGTTCAGATGGAGGTTGAACATGATAAATAGATAAAATTGTATACAAATAAAATAATCAAATAATTACAAAAATAGTTATCAAGGTAAAAAATTGTTAATTATATAACATGATATTAATATTATTGTAGTGATAGAATTGGTAAGAAAAGAATGATATTATATATTGATCCAATAATTGACGTGAATGATTGAGTGAGTTATCAGTGGATATATTATTTTATTAAACGATATTTTAGAAAATCTATTTGAATCCGAAAATGAAAGTTAGGGAAATTATATGGTATAGAACGTAGATTTTAGAATAGTTGATGGACTAGTTTTGTAATTAAATTAAAGTTTAAATAAAATGAAAAATATGAACATTGAACATAGCCAATTATGTGCACCATATTCGTTAACACATGTGTTATTATTACCTTCCGCATTGGAGGCCGGCAAGGAAGCGGTACCGATCGGTACCAATCGGGAATACATCGAGGATGAATGGTACCAAGCAACAAGTAAGAAAAATGGCACCCCCATGCCGGTTGTCTAACCCTATCCTACCCTACCCTCTCTCTCCTTTCTCTCTATCTCTCTCTTTTTTCTCTCTCTTCTTTTCTTTTTATTAATTATTTAGATTGGTATGAGAGTCAACATCACTGTGGATGAATTGGTAAGGTGTTGATAAGATAGTGGAAAATTGAGATGGCGCTAAGGTGGCAGCTGGTACCATTGGCACCAAGCATGACCACTGAGGATGGTCTTTTAACTTTATTAACATATAAAAAAGTAAAATATTACTAATTATGTGACTATGATTTCATATTTTTTATAATCTTAATGTTACTAAAAATTGTATAACGGTAAGACTTGGAAACCATTTTAAATCAAACCTTTTGAGGGTCACTAAGTATTGTTCAAATTTAGGTTTAAGAGCTCCATTTTATCCCACATTATCCAAATTAACATACAATATGTTTATAAGATTTATTATGTCTAATGATTATATATACAAAGTTTATTAGGATATATTTCCTTTGTTTATACAACTCTTATTACAATAACATTGATTGTATGCTATTTTAAAAAGATACACTAAATAAGCTTGTCACTTTTGGGCCAAGAGCTCCAACGGGCTGTTTAGTACCGACTTAATGAGCTTAATGGATTTGTGCAGTTTGCTTAAAGCTTTGTCTTAACCCAACTTTATGCATCCAACCACACTTTTTTCTCTAAAATACCCTTGTTATTCCAAGTGATATTCCCTCACATCAATATTAAGGATCACCCTTTCAACGTATTTTTTTTCTTCCCAAGGTGTCTTCAATCAGTTCAATGTGTTTTCTTTATTTTGGGTCTTTTCTCACAACATCATATTTGAGGTCAAATATTATTGATTTGAAATGGGTTTTGTTTGTTGCGGTCATATATGGTAAATGTGTTATAGTTTTTGATGTTCAAAAGTGTTTGATAAAATGTCTCAAACAAACGTGATTACTTGGAACTCATCAAAAGTGTTTAATAAAATGTTTTGTTATGGTTAGAAATCTCCACTTTATTGTTATCCTCATTGTTTATCTCCAAACTATGATTTCATCAATTTCCTTATAAGTAATTTTTTTGTGTGATCATAGAATTGAATTCGTGTAATTGTGTATGATGGAGTATTTTATTCTAAAAATTATTTGAATTGATAACATTAATAGTTTCGAATCAACCATTCAACACATTTATATAATGAGGGGGTAAAACAGTCATTTATGACATTCAGGCCGTTTATTTAGCATAACAATCAAACAACAAGGTATCTCAATCTATATAGACTATAATATCCTTTCAATCTGCTTTATCCATACGGGACTTGATGAAAAACCAACCAAACGACCCCTAAGTAAGCCACACTACTTGTTCATTGTATGCAAAAGAAAACACAATCTTCAACATCAGACCTCAAGGTATCGGGTATATAACTAACTTCCCCGTGGCTCGGTTGCTCTCAAGGTAAGTGTAAGCTTCATTAACCTTGTCAAAAGGGAATGGGGTCTTAGGGTCGAGTACTGGCTTCACCTTTCCACTTTCCAGATAAGGGCTTAATTTAGTCAAAATAGATCCATCAGACGTGAGAACGAAGCTGAAACCTCGTGATGGAACCGCACCAGTTATGGACACCACACAACCAGTTTCATTAACGACCTTCACTGCTTTCTCCACTTGTCCTGTAACATCATCATATTCTCATACATATTATATCCCTTCAAGAAAAACATTATCTATGGGATAAACCTGATGCACTGTTAGATAGTAGTTGGCAAGATATTTCTTCTAACTTGGAAACGTATGCAGCAAAATTCTTACCTATTGCATCATAGACAACATCATATTTATCTGGTAGCTCTTCAAAGTTCTCCTTGGTGTAATCAATGGCAAAATCAACACCCAAACTCTTAAGCAGCTCGAGTTTTCCTGTACTTGACGTGGCTGCTATTTTCGAGGCACCAAACACGTGTTTTGCAAGCTGCTTAAAAAATATTTGTCATCTAACCAACATACATAAGGGCCTACCATCTTTACTAAAATTGTCCATTTCTTTTGACAAATACAAAAAAGATATAAATTATTAAAGATCCATGCCTAAAAATACTACGATGCCGTTTAACTCAATGCATAATGTTATTTTTCCTAACTAACCATAATTTAATGAATTATTTACTTATTATCAAATGTCCAAATTATTTTTAGTGAATGACAAATTACATCAAATTATCTAGAATTTCTTTAAAATGAAGAATCAAAAATCAAAATATTTTAAAACAAAATTATTTATTTAAATTCAACGATTTCTCTATCATGAATATTAGAACATTAATTATACTATTAAAATATTTAATAGATTAATAGCCTAATAACATTTCAACAATAATGATACAATTTAGTGCATTAATAGAAAGAATTTAACTTCTATCTCTTATTTGTTCATTTTACAAAAAGGTTTTAGAGTATATCTTTTGAAACAAAGAATGGCCAAAAATATTCAATCTCATGTTTCTCTATTTTGAGAATTTAACTTCTATATCATGTTTCTCTATTTTGAGAATTTAACTTCTATATCATGTTTCTCTATTTTGAGAAATATGTTAAGCATGATGCAAGTAGAAATTTTCAACAATAACCTAATAGCTCCTATCATTTAATTATTTTTCTTTTTTTGGGATAGTTTACATAAGCACCAATTACTTCTGAATGAAAAACATGGTATGCCAAAAATACCCATTTAGTCATTTACTATACAAAGTATTTTTGGTTACTCCATAAATAGGTAAGTAAGGAGTGAGTTGTTTTAATTTAATTTTGATCCTTAAAACACCAAACGAATTAAAAATAGATGTTGTTAACTATCAATTGTTAAAAAGTAATTTGTTGTTAAGGGTGTGTTTGGCAAAAATAAGCCAGCTGATAAGCTAGTACATGTTTGGATGGACCATAAGCTAGCTTATGGAAACGCTAGTTGAAGTAGCGTTAAAGAAGCTTTTTGTAGCCTTTTCCAATTACCCTTGTTAGGCCCTCGGTAGCGCCTCGGCTATTCGAGCGGGATCCTGTGCGGGCTTATGGCGCGGGTTCGGCATACGGGTTTGGGTGCCCGTGAAAGCCCACTCTCTCTACCTCTCTCACACTCCTTCTTTCTCTTCTTCTTTTATTATATATACTAGGTGTGAACCGCGCGTTGCGCGGTGGCAAAATATTATGATCAAAATTACGTAGTGAAGATGGATATATTGTTAAAATATAACTTTTTTTGAGGTATGTTTTACCCAATTCTTGGGTTTGTAGAGCATTGGATGAAATATAATATGCACGTGTCGATGACAAAAAATAGCATTAAGTATTGTGATTTATTTAAAGAAACATGAGATATGAAAAAGTGTTTAACGTAAAGATCAATATATAAAGCAAAGTCCAACATAATAGGTGATATTTCTACTTATTGAAGTACAACTCTAACCAAATTAGTTGGTTCATGATAGTAATTCTTTAAGTTTATCTTGCATACAAAAAGTAAATATGTGAGAAGTGTCTTTTACCAAATACAATTTCATAAACAGATAAATAACATAACTATGAGTGTGTTAAGAATTTTAATAAATAGTTTTTGCACATTTTGTTCAAATTGAAATTGTATAGGGTTTGTGATAGTTATTAAATAGATAATAGGTGAGATTATATGTAAAGGAAAATAGTGTAATTATAAATATTAAAGAAATAATGATAAATATATATAGTGATGAAATGAATATAATCAGATTTACCTTTTCAATGTTTGAAGAAATGGCTTCTTAAAAACTTCATGATATACAATGTTTTTAACCACGTTATCAATCTCATTATCAACAATATGATTAAATCTTCATGTGATCTCACTGAAGCGATGGTAACATATAGTTGGCCATTAGTAAAAACCCATTAGAATATAAAACAAATAATATACTTTAAATAGAGGAAGCCGTACTACGTAGATGAATGCTTATGAGATAGGAATAACAGAAGAATTCATAACGCCACCACATGTAACAAATTTTAGAAGAAATGAAATTTACATACGAAAGAGAAATAACATATGAGAAGAAAAATTCATATCGTGAAAACATGTAACAACTTTCCAATACAAATGATTGAGTAATGGATCGGAAAGATCAATTCCATACAATCAAAGGTTTTACTACTCTCAAATTTCGAAATCTGAAATATGATCAAGGATGCAAGAGCTAATACCATCATAACAAGCTTTTAGTTGTCTAGACATCAAATTTCTATTTGAATGAAAAAGTAAATCAATTGGTTACAACAAAACTAAAAGACAGTATGTTTGAATAAGTGCATTTAAGAGGGGAGATGGTCCAAAACTTTTACATCCTTTTTACCTTCATTCTTCATTCACCTGAATCAAACAACATAAAAGTATCTTACTACTGGTTTGACGAAATGTTATGTATATAAGCAATAACTTGCCTATATTAGGAGAACATAAAATAAATAGCCAAACTAATTGTTATTAGAATAAACCAACTAATATTTGACAATGTTACTTGACCAAAAAAGAGGTTTCCTTGGTTTTAAAATAGTACCTTTTTCCTCATGCCCCCTACAAACTATTTCATTCCAATCCTTGCGGGACTAAGAATTTTACCATGCAAACATTAGTATGCTAGTAAAAAATATGCCCATTGTGCATAGTTTTATATAATGAAATGAACTATACATACAAAACTCCAAATTAGAAAAATTCTTTCAAAACCTTAAATCGTTAAACATTTAACTATACATGCAAAAATCTTAGTAGTAGAGAGATGCTTTTCTACTATGGAAGTTATTTGGCCGTAGGAAAACATCGAATGTATTTCCTTTGAGGTTGATACAATTGGTAAGCTCAATTTATAAGTCAAACATATTATTAAGTCTCCAATAAATTTCAAGCCCTTTTATAAAATAATAAAATCAATTCTAGGACTTGGCACCTGCATATGTTACCTATCGAGTTCCTAAAAAACCTAAATTCCCACAAACCAAATAATGGAAGGAAGTGCAATTTTTCAAAAAAAGAGCAGATGTAAAAATGAAAATTGACAATTCAAACCATAAAAAATGAAAATATAAACGATCTATGTGCATTCCTATTTTATCCAATAAACCATACACATAACACCTTTAGCAATGATTAAAACACTTTGGAACCCACTAATCGGCAATTCAACAAAAATAAGTATATAATCCTAACAAATTTGAGTCGGTTAAATGTGTTCAGACAACTAAAATTAGGGGTTGTTTACTTGGTGTTGACCGAAATCTGACCGGGTCTGAGATCTGACTGAAATCTGACCGAGATCTTACTGATTCAGAAACAAAATGTTGCTTGCCTGAGTCAGATCTGTTTATTCCATGTTTGCCCCCTTCTTTTTCCCTTCTCTTTCTTTTAACATCCAACTACAAAAAAAAGTAAGTTAAAATAGTGTTTTCATTTGTTGGTAAGCACTTAACACATATGATAAACACTCTTATCCAAACAACACTTACCCAAGACAACATTTACCCGAGTCAGCACTCTTACCCGGGTAAGAGTTAGTAAACTACCTCTTTAATGTGAATTGAAACCACTATTTAGAGATCATATAATTAACTTTTTGAACAAAACACAAAGAGCACTACTACTATTCTAGTATTGTTGCTCTCATTCACGGTTGCTATCAAGAGCCCCAAAACCCAATACATAAAGTTGTATCTTTCAAATTTTTAATCCTGGCTGTCTTCTAGTCATTCAAGTTTGGTTTTCTAAAGCTTCTTAATATAATCTACATGAATGAGTTCAACTAATTGCTTTTGTATAATTTTTGAACCCTAGTTGCTTTGTAGCCATCAAAGTTAATGTATCTTGAAAAGGAACACACCTATAAACATAATGTTGTTGAAGTTCCACCTCATTTAATGTCTTTTGTAGAGGCTTAACATGTATATGAGTGAGAGTAGAATCATATCTCGGTCTCCATTAGCAGGAAACTTCCACTGGTATCACTTCTCAATGATACAGATTAAACTACCAATTGTGTAGAAGAAGCAGTTGCAGCAAATCCTCCAAACACACCCTCTAGTACAGATTATAATGTTCAAGAATTATAACAACCTAATAAGTAGCAAAAAGGCATTTATCGAACCATGTTTAGTAGCAAACACAAATCCTTCCTGATTAAAATTGTTAATGTAGAAAGAAAATATTCAACAAATTAAAGAAATTGGATAAATGCTCAAAACAAATTGCTTTTAAAAATCAAACACATATACAANGATCTCGCCGAGATCTCGGTTCGCGGACCAAAAACAAATCTCGGTCACCATTTCTCGGTCAGATTCGCGAAAACGCTGCAGCGAGAAATGCCGAAATAGCGCCGAGATTTGACTACTTTCTCGGTCTGATATCTCGGTTGAAT
>LUCG01016876.1:0-15864 GCA_001633085.1 Carthamus tinctorius | reverse complement strand
ATCACTGGGCGTTTATTATACTTTGATTATCTGTTAATTGGGAGATTTGGGTCGTTACAGTTCAAATAAGGACTAGTAAATGTATGAAGAGTAGATAAGAGATCATAGTCCTTCGTCTGGTCAACATTTGCAGTTTTTACTGTGAAGCACTAGGCAATTCCTCGCATGGTATGTATACAGAGGTAGTTTTGTAACTTTTACAAATAGATGGCAAATAAATTCATGCCCGTTTCGAAAATAAAAATAAATTTTCATGTGAACTTATGTGATTCACATATGAACATATTGTTCATATGTGCAACCGTTAATTAGTTAATATGTGAAGTATTTAATTGATTCAGATATGAACCCATTTGTCGACTATTTGTAAAAGTCGCGAAACTACTCTTCTATTTTTGGGATAGCTGTAAATTTTGACCAGTCAAAAAGTCATACCTTTTTACTAGTTAAAGTCGCAATCCTTGATCAGTCAAATTCGATCTTAACGATATGAAAGAGTAGGTTCACTTTTTTATTTCTCATGTTTAGTCCTTTTTATTTGAACCTTTGACTATATATATGTATGTATCTTGAAAGACAAACATTTTATTACCAAACATGAAGACAATAACAAAAGAACAATTAAAACCTTCCTATAAGAAATAGAAAGCCAACCATCAAAACACCCACCTACCAGAACAAGAACCCACAAGGCACAACACAAAGTAGGCAACAACCAAAACAAGAAACTAAAACTTACAAGAAATACCAACCTACCCCAACAAAACCCAAAGTAGCGCACACCTAATCATCCATCCAACGTTTCCCCCACCATCTTGTGGCTGTCCATCATATCTTAAGCTCCTTAGCCGACTAAGATTTTGACATTTTTATAATAAATATTGTATTAGCTATTTTATAGGAAAATTTTGGAAATGTTTAACAAATCATTTTTATAGGACATTATGCTAGTATGACACTTTTTAAAAAAATGTCATACGATATACTACGAAGCTTTATTTTAACATTGTCATTCAAAAACTAGTTAAAATGCACAAAAGCATTCAATAAACATATTGTTACGATTTTCTATAGAACTTTTTTGGTCTTATATATAAACATAAGTCCTCTAAAACATTGTAGTAGGACTCTTAGACATTTTACGCGTCTTATAAAACCAACTTTGTTGTATTGGTTCCTCCAAGGTTAAATGTGTTATAAAGTTTTGAGTAAACTACAATTTTGGTTCGTGTGGTTGCCACTCACTATCAAGTATAGTACTTACGTTTAAAGCAATTGAACTTTTTATCATATCATGGTTACCACTGTCTTCCAGTGCTGTNCATGCCTGGGGACATTTAAGCAGGGCCATGTTTAGCCCCCAAAATTGCCGGGGATTAGTCGGGCTTTGGCCTGGGCACCCTTCCAAAAAAAAAAAAGGTTCACTAGCTCCAAAACATTTTGCTATTTTGATCTATATAATTTTTTTAAAAGTTAAATAAAAATATTATTATTCTACGTATACCCACCCAACGTCACACTTTTCTTCTCCAACCTAAACCTCGTTAGTCACTACAAGTTTGTCGGTGTTGTCACTTACTCATCCCTTTTTTCAATGCTTCTATGACTGTTGCCTCCTCTATGAATCTCGAGTTTTTAATAGTCATACAATATTTTTTATGCCCTTTCTCCTTGCATACATGTGATTTTCGACTCCTATCCCCTTTCTCACACACACACACACACACACCATATCTAGGTGTTTGTAAGTATGCCAACAAACTAAAACAAAATAAATCGGCGACTACATATGCAACCCCCCATTATAGCAGACCTCAAACAACTCTAGAAATACAACAATCAAAGAGAAAAAGAACAAATCCAACTTCTTCGTATGTTCTATTGTTGTCTTTTGTTCTTTTTAATTACCTTAATACAAGAAATGAAATAAGGTATACACCGGTGATTCTACATGTACCATATCTTATATACACATGTATACATATAACCACAGTATTTTTAACATACACATGCAAATCTGGATGATGATGACACTTTGTGTATGTGAAGGATGGGTGTTGTAAATGTGTACACACATACATTGGTAAGCACTAAAAATGGGGTTTGTGCAAGGACAAAAGGAGCCGAGAACACTGTTTAACCATTAAAAAACGTAGATCTAGGAAGGACATCGAAATTGTAGAAGGCTAGAGCAAGTGATGGAACTGACGAACCCTTGATGGTCGGCAAGATTTATAGTTGGAAAAGAAAAAGGGTGAGTGAAGGGTTCGTCAAAAATTTCAGTTGTAGTCTCCAAAACCAGAAATTTCAAAACCAAAATCTAAATCTAAACCTCAACTACAAAACAAAAACCTTCATTTCCCCGATGTATCATAAGATTGGCAGAATGATTCATTGTTTCAATTTGATTCTAGGTAAAAAATGGTGGGGGATTGATCAGAGAAGGAAGATTGAAGGGGCGGGTGGTTTTGCGGCAAATTATGGAGAAGGATGAGGGGATGAATAAGGAAAGAGGAAGGTGGCGCCATGGTGGTGGTCGCAGCTATGGTAAATGATGAATTTGATAGTTGTTGGTCTGGGGGGATCGGGGGTAGAGCGGGAGGAAAAATAGTAAGGCCAACGATGAAGATTGATGCTGAAGAAGAAGGTTGTCGGAGATGAGGAAGGCGGTCGGCAATGGCCGAGGAAGGTGACCGGTGAAGATGAGGAAGGCGTCTGGAGATTTAGGGAAGAGACAATATCATATATTTTACTGACAAATTTTAACAAAAAATTATGAAAACAGGAAAAATAATCAAAAGACTTCTCATTAAGTCAGACTTAACGAGTAAAATTAACGACCGTTAGATGGAGGGGCCAAACCATTAGGAATCAACAAACATAAAGGAACAAATCCTTTAAAACAAGTTTGAGAGACGAGAACCCTTAAAAATAACAAACATTAGTTACCAAAAGTGAACTTTACTCTATATTAAATTATATACTTTATCTTATAAAAAAGTTTAAAAATACGAATTCATTTTGAAATAAAAGACATGAGAAAACGAGTAGAATGTATATGTATCTCCAAAGAATTTATAGCCCTACACCTCTCTCTCCAAATTTAACACCCTTTTCCCCATCTCTTCTCTTCTTCCCAATCTCCTTTCAAACATTTCTTCAATGAAGAACAACAATCAACACCCACTATCCAACCTCTTCAATGCTCCATTACAACTAGCAAATCTCCTATCTCTCATTCTCTTCTTCGGATTCGGTCTATGTTTCGGAATCCTTCTCACTTTCCATCTCAAAAACGTCTCCTTCAACCTTCAATTCACCCAATTCTCCCTCTCCACCGACGCCCACCACCACCAGATCGTTTCAACGCCACCGCCACCACCACCGTCGAAGATCGGACTTGAAGATTTCATACATCCGGCGAAACCAATGCATGATCTGAGCGACGAAGAGCTGATTTGGAGGGCGTCGATGGTTCCAAAGGTGAAGGAGTATCCGTTCGATAGAACTCCGAAGGTGGCCTTCATGTTTCTCACCAGAGGATCGGTGTTGTTATCGCCATTGTGGGAGATGTTCTTCAAAGGGCATAATGGTCTTTTCAACATCTATGTCCATAGCTCTTTTTCTTCATCCAATTGGACACAAGCAATTCATTCCGTTTTCTACGGCCGGAGAATTCCCAGCAAGGTAAAGAAATTTTCTACTCTTGGAACTTACCATTTTACCCCTACATGTGTGTCTTCTGGTTTTTTTTCTTTTGCTTTACGTGTTGTACATCATGCATTCTCGACTCTTTTTTCTTTTATTTTGCAAGCTGTACACAACACGGTTGCTTAATGGTTTGGAGGAGTACAAGAATGTTTTCATAAGGCTTAATCCTTAAGCTCTTAAACCAAAATGGTATATGGAATAAGTGAGGACACTCCCCTTAATTGGAAAGACAATGACTGAAAGTCTTATCTTATAATAAAGGACAATCGACAAGAATTGGTAAGTATTTAGCAGGTTATAAATGTTTTCCATCAACCTATTTTAGTGACAAGGAATGTTAGCCGGTAAGGTTGAGTGATAACTTTTGATGTTAAGCGTTTACCCAATAAGCACTTAGTAGACTCCTAAGAACATCTCCAACAGCTATGCTATCCTCTATGCTAAGATATAAAAAAGAGGAGATATATTGCAAAAATCTCTAAATGATGAGAGAAATGATTATTTTAATGCTTCAACCAATAAGTTTAATTGAAGATAAAATGCTCAAATCAATAGGAGCAATGGTAGAGTTGCTATAATAGAATAGCTGCTGGAGTTGGATGTAAATTCTTTTAGAGATTTTAACTTTTTTTACTCCATTTTAGGAAAAAAAAAATTAGTATAGCTGTTGGAGATGCGCTAACTAGAGTTGTTCATGGGCGGTATGGCCCGCTAGTCCCGGTCCATTTGGCCCGTTAGAAAAGTGGGTTTGAACAATCATTTTTGAAAAAATGGATGGGTTTGGGCAATGAAAAAAAGAATTCGGGCAAGCCCGTACAACCCGTTATGGTTTTTAGTTGATTTAATTTTGTATATAACTAATAGTTTAATGTTTTTTATTAAAAAGATTAAGAAGTAACTTTGGGTTTAATAATTTAATGTTTTTTATTAATTATAAGACAGAAAATGTTCATACTTCATATATTATGATACTTCTTTTCATGCTCTATGTACATTGATATCTTTTACATATTATTTTTATGATTGATAACATTTAGATTTACATAACTTATAACTTTATATTACCTTTTTGTTTTTCAAATGTAAAAAAATAGGTCCGCTAGCCTGTGGACAAGTGCATAAGCCCACAAAAACGGTCTTGGGTTTCTATATTAGGCCCGTTGGACAAAAAAAATTACGTTAGACCTGGTCCGGATCCGACCCAAGCCCACAAGTAATCACCTCTAACGTGCTAACATTATTTGGAAAAATGTTTAGTAAAACAACACTACTAAATGGCATGCAATTAAAGTTACCTAAGGATCTTAACTAATTAATTTGCGTCGGTTATTTTTTTGGAAACTCATCGTTTTAAGAATATGTAATTAAAGTTATTGGCAGATTGTGAAGGAAGTCAAACAGATCCCACTAAAAAGTTACATTTTTTGGTCCATTGTAAACCCGGCCGCTAAATCAGTGGCGGAAGTTTCCGTTGGTGGAAAACCCTTTTTTAGTAGTAGAAGTATCCTATAAAAGGATTTATTTGTAAGACACTTTTTAATGTCTTATAAAAAATTAATACCGAGCACTTTATTTCAAAGATGATCTAAAAACTTGTTAGTATGTTTAATCACATCCAGACATGTTATTTATACAAGATGCACATGTATAATCATCGGGTCAAATAAATTTAAGTTCTATAAAACATTCTAATAGAACATTTAAACAATTTTGGTGTAATACAAAACCCATTTTGCTATTGTGTAATTGTTGTACGTATGAGCGAGTCTTGGCTTGTTTCATGTAAAGTCGTGTCTGACGATGTTTCTTTTAAATTCTAGGAAGTTGAATGGGGAAAAGTGAGCATGATCGAAGCTGAGCGACGTTTGCTAGCAAACGCCCTTCTCGACTTCTCCAACCAACGATTCGTTCTTCTCTCTGAGGCCTGCATACCCCTATTCAATTTCTCAACCATTTACTCTTACCTAATCCACTCCAACCACAACCACATTGAGTCCTACGACTTGGCTGGGCCCGTTGGACGAGGCCGCTACAGTTGGAAAATGCACCCAACCGTCAAACTTGGCGAATGGCGAAAAGGGTCGCAATGGTTCGAGATGAACCGCGACCTAGCCATCGAGGTGATCTCTGACAAGACTTATTTCCCTGTTTTCCAAGACCACTGTAACGGTTCGTGTTATGCCGACGAGCACTACCTACCAACATTTGTGACACGTAGATTCGGGGAAAGGAATTCGAACCGAACATTGACTTTTGTGGATTGGTCGAAAGGCGGGCCACACCCGACACGTTATACGAGGTATGATGTGACACAAGAGTTTTTGGAGAAGTTGAGGAATGATAGGAGTTGTGAGTACAATGGGAGGAGAAATGAAACATGTCATTTGTTTGCAAGAAAGTTCACTCCACATGCTTTAGACAGGTTGTTGAGACTTGCACCAAAGGTTTTGCATATCAACCCATAGAATTTCAGAATTTTTTTATTAATTTTTTTAAATTTATGTTAGTAATATTGGAAACATTTATTGATTTTTGATTCTTATGAGAGGTGTAAGGAATAGTATTTTTTGTAAGGGAATATACATGTAGAAGTTATCACTTATTATTGGTGGTGGATATAGGTTTGGTTGGAAGTTGAGGCAACTTGAACAACCCAATTCATTTATTGGATGTAGAAGATTTTAATGTGTTCAACTATTTCTTTTAATGTGTAATATTTAGTATAACTAATCATGTTTTGGTTAGATAATTTGTCGAGCTGGTTTAACATAAGAGTATGGATTTAGACACCCCATCCTATAGATCAATATACCCTACCTTAGAACCATTATTACCTAATAATACTATATTAATATATTTAATTGGTTGGTTAAACTATCAAAATCCTAAAAATAATTAATGCAGTCACACTATTAAAATACTAATTAATGCAATCAAATTAGTTGTATTTAATATATTCAAACACTAAAATTATAAACAAAGTTAATTGTATTTAATATATTTAAACATTAAAATCCTAAATAAACTTAATTGAATTTATTGGTAATTAATGTTAAAGAAAATCAATCAAATAACTTGTTGCTATAAATCTTGTTAAAAATCATCTTAGATTTCAAATCAAACAAAGAAGGTAACTGGAACATAGAAGGTGAACTTCACCACCGCCAACAACCCACCACCGCCAACTCCACTGTCCAGCAACCACCACCTAATACCACCGGTAAGGTAACAACTTTTCACTTTCTTCGGATATCACATAATTTTTTCATTTCTTTAAGATGTTTTGATTTCGATTGATTTCTTAAAAATAGAAAATAATAAAATAAATAATAACAAAAGTTAAAATAAGATATGTAATGTAGTCTGTACTCATTAAAAGTCCTTTCATATAGTCTCCACCTCTATTTATTATTATTATTATTATTATTATTTAAGGAATCAAGACTCATTTATATTTAGCAAAGATTTAAAGAAAGTTGAGGGGGATAATTGATCCATCAAAAATTTAAAGAATCAACCGGATCATGGAAAATTCAGCTTTTTAAGAACTTGGCTTGAAATTTAAAGAATCAACCCTTTGACTTGAACTTCGAACCAATAGACCAATGTTCGAACCCGATTGACTTAAATGAGGAACCGCTAGTGGGATATGGTTCATTGTGGAAAGAAGTTCCGGAGATCTATCATCCCTACATCACCGATATAATAGATGTAATGGGTGATGGAAATTGTGGGTTTCGATCAATAGTTGTTTGTCTAGGGATTGGTGAAGATCGATGGCTTTACGTTCGTCAACGATTATTAGACGAATTATTGAGTTCGTATGATGCCTACGCTAGAGTTTACACTTATGCTACCGATGAGTTAGTTACTTCATTGTATTTCTCCAAATCGCCGGCACCATCGCAACATTGGATGATTATGCCTATGACAAGTATCCTCATAGCTAACACGTTTGGTGTGATCATCCAATCTTTGTCCAACACAATGTCTGTAACTTGTTTTCCTTTATGGAAAGGTCCTGAAGAGTTTCCAAATCATCAGGTTTTTACAACTATACACGTACATGGCAATCATTTTGTGGTGGTACAGTTTGCAGAAGAGTACCCAATGCCTCCCATTATGGGTTTATGGAACCGCCACAAAGCTCCTTCAGCAGCTGCATGGGTAACTAAGTATAGGTCGCGTCTAGAATCATATACGAGACTTAAACCTACTTCAGCAAATACGAGACTTAAACCTATTTAATCTTTATAAAAAGTGGGTTGAGAGAGACACCGCACTCTATATTTACCCTACCCTAGTCTAGGTTTCATCACTCATTAATTAATTATAATATAATCAATTATTATTCCACCTTCATTAATAATTTTGTCTCTTCTTTTATTACTTATTTTTATCTTTTTTTCATTATTATTCCACTTTCTTTTATTAATTATAGTTTTATTTTTTTATTATCATCTTGAATGTGAGAATAAAGCTTTTATAATTATACTTGATTTATCGATATTTGTATCTCTTAGATAAATATATAATGTAAGATGTACAAATTTAAAAATATCTTGAAAAATGAAATAGTGTAAAATGAAAATGATTTTAGTTATTTTTAATATGATAAGAGTGTAAAATGAAAAATGATTTTAGTTATATTTAATACATTGTATATCATTTTACTAGACTATATATATAATAACCAAAATTTTTAAGTAATATATACATATATAAAAATAGTGTTCGGAGTTAGTCATTGCTTAAACCAAACTAAGTTTGTCAAACAGGTATTAGAGGGGTTAAACATAGGCAAATGAAACTAGAGTTAAGACTAAAATAAGAAAGAATCATCTAATTATTGTATGGAAGAAAATTATGAAACTTAAGGGATTTAAGGTGAAAATATTGAAAATATAAAAACAAAAATTGGAATAAGTAAACTCACTTCTTGATTTTGCTTTCTCTTTCTTCTTCTTGTTTTTCTCTAAGAAAGCCCTAGAATGAAAACCTTATGAAATTAAGCCTCACATCTTGATCATTTGATAAAATATTGAAGATTAGGAACTAAATGTCGAAGATAAACCATTGGGTAAGCTTATAATCTTCATATCTAGGTTATTTGATGGAATATACATCTAAGTATATGTGTATTTTGTTGATTAGGGGCTGAGAATTGAAGGCATTGAAGGAATCTACATATTGAAGATGATGTAGCCATCAATAAGGTAAGATATCTTGCATGCATTGAAGTTAGATGTTGATAACCTAATATTGAAATGGGTTTTTCATTAAGATAGGGTAAAAGCTGTAAATCAAACCCCAAATAGTCTAGTTTGACTAATAGGTGGTTTAGAATGGGTACCAAATCAAGTGATAGTGATGGTATCTTGAATATGAACATCTTTGGTGTTGTTGGAACAAAACAGAAATTTACAGCTACTTCAAAAATTCGTATAAAATAAACCATTAGTCCAAATGAGGTGTACCATATATCGTTGGGAAGCTTATTCTGTCTACCACGACTGTTATTTAAAATCCGAAAGCTAATTTGGTGCTTAAGAGTGTCAAAAGACCAAAATACAGTAGCTGGTCGGATTGTACTCGGGATTTACACACTGTTGGCATAAAACTCATAGTTAATTGATATTAGCTTCAAATTAGATGAAATTTACCAGTTAGTTTCCTAAGACATATATCTACAAATTTCATTTAGAAAGTATCACCAAATTTAGTTTCTAAGTATGACTAAAATGTCCAACAAAGTAGCAGACAGAAGCTGAATTGTGCAGGGGACTGCACTGTTTTACGCATTTGTTTGTTAGCCCATAAAGCTTAATTAAGTTTAAAATAAGGATACACATTGGATAAATGAATTAGACAAACATAGGTAATCATTGTATAATTAATAAGTATACATTACTTGTGATAGGAAACTCGTTTAATTAGCAAGGATTCAGACATTGACATTCGAGCATCAAGTTTGATTATCTTGGATACATAAAGGTACGGATCTATTATTCTATTGACACAGGAGTGGCCTATTGTTAAGGGTCATTCCATTCGAAATTGATTTGCGTGATCGTAAACTTTATATGAATNTTTGGAATATTTCGAATACGAAATGTTGACTTGGTCAAATGATCGAGAGATTATTGAATTGAGAATGGCACGACTAGATAGAGTCAAGCCATGTTGATTTGTCTATCGATTTTTTATATCATTGTGATCCGGTGAGATCACATTTGTTGTGATCCGGTGAGATCACACTTCGTCGGGGGCACCGACATTGTGATGCTTCCATGGTGGCTACAATCACTATGGCGTCCTCGTGTATGCGCGGGTAGTGCGCTGACCCTGATCAGGCCATGGGGGCGGATGGATATCCTAGGAACAAAACAGAACCAGGTTCGCTTGACAGCGTTCGAGGGCAAGTGGGTGTCGTGCCCACACTTCTAGTTCTCACTTAGGCCCAAATGACCGTACATCCTTTGGGAAAATCGTGTTCGGTGTATTCTGGTGATTATGTGAACCTGAATAACACGAACTACAGAATGGGGTGATTATGTGAACGCCCTTGTTATATCTTTGTGATATTCGACTGATTTACTTTATCGTTTCTTGATTATAGGGATAACTTGTACTTACCCTATACTGTTTATTGTTGATTTTGTTGATCTGTTCACTGAGTTTTTGCTCAGCCACGATTGTTATGCCGTGGCAGGTTCTAGAGACAGGTTGGGTGATTATCCGGGCTGAGAGGCAAGAATGGAACTTTTAGAAGATAATTTTTGCAGACAACCTTAATTTAGTATAGTTACTTTTGGGTTGTAAATATTATGTACCCAAATCATATGGTCGTCTATAACCATTACTAGTATGTATTGTAACCACTTTAGTTGCTCTTATTGCAATATAACCCGGTCGGGTTTTGAATTTAGGGTCGTTACATTTATGGTATCAGAGCATAGGTTGCGACCTGTAGATAATCTAAGTTTGACCTGTGAGAAATGGGTAGACCTAGGATGGGATAGATGTTGTGTAATGAGTTAATGCAAGTGTATAGTGACAATGCTTCTCATTAGATGTTAAAAAGGGGTTCATAAGCTTAAATGGTCAAAAATGTTGCATTTGTGGAAATCGGGTATTAAAGTATATAGCCTATAAAAAAAGTACCCAAAATGCAAACGGATGATCCAAATTGAGTGAAATAGGTTTGAACATCCTAGATTAATATATTATGAAGTTTTAGAAGTGAAGGAACTTAGAAAGAGGCAATCGTTTGGGAGTTATAAAAGTACGATGTTATAAGGCATTATAAATGAAAAATATAAAAGTAAGACTGGAAGAGGGACTTCTGGGTCGAGTTAGAGGCTGAAATTTTATACTTAAGCTTTTTATAGGTTAATTCAGAGATCTAGAAAGTTTTGTGCAAAACGGAGTTGAATTGATCAAGATGCACATGAGGACTAATCTGCCAATAGTGGAAAAGTAGATTAACTTGTTGACCAAAATAATACAAAAACGGAATTTGCATCTTTAATAATTGCTAGCTTATATCTTCTAAACATCCAGACATACTCAAAGGTGCGATTCTCACATAGTATACTCATCCAAGCTCAAAATTAAGAAATTTTAACAAGAATTTTTGGTGAAATTGATAGATTAATCAAAAGGTACAAACATTATCGAACCCATTTCGTGATATTGGTGTTTTGATGACGATTTGATGAATCTAGGGTTTCTTGTGGTTAGTACAAAGTTCAGATAAGGTGGTTAGCCTTGATATGTTATTACCCGTTATTTATTTAGGGTGTTGTACTATTTGTATGTCATTTTAAATTGTCTTGAAAGAGTGAATTTGAGAATTGCATGTTTGTTCGGTAAGAGAAAGTCTTTGGTATGAATCTAAGTGAGAAAGACATAATGATCTTTTATTAAGATATCGAGTTTTATAGTTGTTATGTGTAATCGGGAGGGATAATGTTTTGTGATATAAATCCCATTAGAACTCTTTCTTGAAAAGAATTGCAGCTATTAATGGAACGTGAATTTAGATGTTCTTTGAATTTCTAAATTTGCGGTATTGAGTTACTTGAAGATAGGAACAGAGTTTTAGTTTAAGCGAACTACGTTGCTAATAGCCTAAACTTATGCTAAGGGTAATACTTATTGATTCTGTCATTAATATGATAAAAGTTGGATGTTTGTGAGATTTCTTAGTAAAAAAAAATGGTTTAAGTAGTTTAAGTATTTGATATTTATTTTTCATTTATATTCAAGGAAAATTAAGTTCTATTAGGACTTAATTTTATTTACTATTGATATTATGATTAATGAGAAGAAAGTAATATTAATTAGATATCTTGAAAGTGAAATTTTGCGACATGGTTTTGTGATTTTATGGTTAATTGGAGTTTGTATCGGTTTCTTCATATGGGACTAATATTAATGAGCTATNATATATATATATATATATGTAAACTATTGGTTTGATAACGCTCTAGGTAATGATTTATATTGTTACGCATGATAGGTATCAGTATGAGTTATGCTTGTAAAGTCCATGAGAGGAATGAAATACTGAGATTATGCATTGTCTAGATTCGAGGAAATTAAGTCTTATACTACTTCAATTTCAATAGGATATTGGTATATTAGGGAATCTAAGAAATTTGTCATATTGTAAAGGTTTAAGAATGTGCCTTGATGAAGACTGTGGATTCGTGCTCCAGAACGATCATTAGTTGATTGAGAAAATGGCATTATATGACAATGTAGACGTGTAACCTATAAGTGGTCATTGAGTTTTCCGGGTATGTTAAGTGATGACCCTATATTATTATTGCAGATGTGCAATAATATGAATTTTTGGGATGAAAAGCTGACAGAAAATTAAGGTTGACAAGAGAAATCGATTAAGGCGTTGGAATTATACATAATTACAGGTTTATGTTGGAATGAAGTGGGTGAAAGAAGAATTGAAGGTCCCGAATTAGTTCAGATCACTACAGAAAAGGTCGAGCTGGCGAAACAAAAAATGAGGGAGGCCTAGTCTAGACAGAAAAGTTCTCCAATCAGAGGTACACGTTGGTTTGGTATTAAAGGCAAGTTAAGCCCTCGATACGTTGGTTCGTTTGAGATTCTAGAAAGAGTGGACGAACTTGCTTATCGTCTTGCTTTACTGTTGATCCAGCTCCTCTATGACCTGATGAAATACCAATGATCCTATCTCAAGTAACTTTACATACTTATCAAAATTAAGATGCTTTGGAACCTAAAGCGAGTCTGTTCGCTGATAGGTTCACTGATCAAAGCATACATGCTGATAAAGCATCAACGACAGCTAGAACTGATCACTGCTAAGTATCCTTTTGGAGACAAACAGTCATGCAACTAAGAACCATCAGCATCATCTATTGATGCAAGCTGATGATAGAGTCAGGGATGCTCGTGATATGAAGTCGGAATCAGTGATAGCAAGCTTACTAGCCTAGCATGATGTTCTGAAGAAAACAAGTCACAACGACTCCCTGATCCTTCCCTAGGATCAGCGTCTCTAGCTCGCTGATCAGTGACTTGTCCTCTAAGAATTCCTAATTTGTCTTCATACACCTATATGCACAAAAAGGATTTATCTGCCTTTCAGACAATAGTACATAAGGGATGTCACTTTACTGTTCCCTCCGTACTAATCACCCATAAGGCAACTGTTCACTATAGGCAATGCATCTACCACGCATGGCNNAATCCTTTCTATCCTTCCTATCTTCTAAGTTCTTTCTTACTCTTCTATACTTGCTTAGTGCATTAGCAAAAGCTTAGTGAAAATACTTTAGATTGTTTAGACTTTGGCAAAGCCTTAGTCTTCTTTCCCTAACAATCTATTAATTCTACAAAAGACTTCATAGAAGTCATAGAATTAATTAAGTAGAAGAAACTGCATTGATTGTATTCAACCCCCCCTTTTACAATACAAATCAAAACATTCTAGCCTATTGGCCATCCAAAGGGACCAACAAGTGGTATCAGAGCGGTTGAAAATCTCTTTTAACCGTTCTTAAAAGAAAAATATTTTCTAGATCCATTTATGGCCAATCTTGCTAAAGATACTTATTTTGAATCTCGATCCTTGGCAAAGCCTCCCAGGTTTAATATAGATAACTTCCCACTATGGAAGTCCAGAATGGAATTATTCNCTGCGGTTGCTGCTACTTCTACCACCCCCGCAGTCCCTGAAAGAAGCTTTGTGAAGCAGGTCACAAACTGGACTGACGAAGATAAGCGTTTGGTGAACGTAGACACCAAGGTGCGCTTAGCAATTTTATTTGCTAATAATAGGAAGTTTTATAAATAAAGTCTTTTTACTTTGTAATTTTTATTTACATTGTATTTGGGCTTTGTATTTCTCTTGTAATAGGCTTGGGCTTTGTATTTCTCTTGTAATGGGCTTGGGCTTAGTGTAGGTCAATTCTCTAGTATAAATAGCGGCACCCCCGTGCTAAGTCTGCCTAGGGGGAGCAATGTTCATGGATTTCTTCATATGCCAGATTTGTAACGATTTCAGAACACGGTGATTGGATTCTGCACTTAGTTAGATTACTCAGAAGCCTGATGCTCTGCAACCATTATTCTAGAGTTTTTCTTAGATGGATTTATTCCTCTTGGGGTTGAGTTGAATTTATCCTTTGGATGCTATGTATGATGATTGGTGCATTCTTTTTGCAATCAATTTATATCCATTTCATCATCATAGAGGTTCGATTGTGATCTAGAATTTTGAGTGACAGTCATCATCCATCTGACTAAGAAGACTAGATCTGGATTTAGTTACTTGTTATTTTGGAAAAATTTCGGAAATCGGCTAACCTTCTGAACAGTTGCGGGTCAAAGAAGCAGAGCATAAAAGTAAAATATGTTCTCCCATTCCGTATGATGTTTCAGTGATCCAAGCTCAGCTCTTCTGCTGTTCTTCAACTCGACATGTGGTTAATGTCAGAACCCTTATCTTTCTTGCTGATCTACATTGTAATTCACACGTATATCTATCCCTTTGTCTTTCTTTGTGATCTACATAGTGGATGAATCAACATGCTCTGGTATCAGCTATTGTATTTTGTGGCTATTAGGCGTGTTGAGTTATTTTGTGCAAGTCAGTTGCGGTTACGTCACAGATCGATGTATTTCAGTTGAGACTGAAGACAGAGCTTCAATCAAGGGGGAGCTTGGAATGCAAAATGTAGCCGAGTACCACTTTAGGGGGGAGAAGATCAAGACATGCTTCATTTATAAAACTTAGGGGGAGACTGTTAGCAATTTTATTTGCTAATAATTGGAAGTTTTATAAATAAAGCCTTTTTACTTTGTAATTTTTATTTACATTGTATTTGAGCTTTGTATNTTTCATCAATTTTGAAGGTGAATCAATGAGAGTCGACTTCCACATTTGAGTGTTCTTTAATTTTCCGCATTTTACATTCAATAAACGTCTCTAATCTTCAACTTCACCTCGAATTGTTGGTTTACAAAAGCTTTCAGGCGCACTCTTTAATAGCAATGTCTCTTCCTGATGAAGTTTTCCATTCCATCAGCAAACTGAAAACAGCTAAAGAGATATGGGACATACTTTGTGTTCAATACGAGGGTGCTGATGCTCTCATTGAGTCAAGAAAGATTCACCTCATACGTCAGTATGAGAAGTTGATCGCTGCTAAAGGTGAAACCCTCTCCCAGACGCATCAGAGGTTCAATTGCCTCTTGATCAAGCTGAAGTCTTACGGTCTTGACTACTAAAACTCTCAGGTCGTCACCAAATTCATGGAAGCTCTTCCTGAACAATGGGAGACCTACACCATGTGCCTGAAAATGTCTAAGGATATTAAGACTATGACTCTCAGCGAGTTATATGGTTTGATGCTAAATCATGAGCAAACCAAGACCTTGAAGTCTAATCTCATCCGAGATACCAAGGACTTGAAGAACAACTCACTNACAATCACTGAGATAGAAGATTCTGAAACTGGCCCTATCTCTGATAGTGAGGCTGAGTTTAACGAATCCCTTGCCCTGATCTCCAAGAACTTTAAAAAGTTTGCCCGAAACGGCAGCTTCAGGAGATCTAAACCTCTTTCTATCTATAACAAGCCTGAATCATCTCCGGGTGAT
>LUCG01016856.1:0-22240 GCA_001633085.1 Carthamus tinctorius | reverse complement strand
CATCATCATCATCATCACTTTCCTACTTCCATTTCTTCTCTTTAAAGATCCCTAAAGGTTTGTATAGATTGATCTTTGTTTTTTTCCTATCTTCTGTCTCTCTGTTGCTTTCACCATCGTCGTATCCTTCCCCTTCACCACATGGCTTACGAACTTCAAACTCCTCCGATTTCTTTCCATCCATGGAGGTCGATTAGATCTGATCTCTATTTGGGTCGAGATCTATTTCCAGATCGGCGACCTTGAGCGTGGAAAGGTTATCCAGATCGACAAACTTGATTCCAGATCTACGAACTTGAGCGTGAAAAAGATTTCAGATGCGAGAAGGTCACTTAATTTTTCAGATCAATTTCAGTTTTCAGAGGCTCTGGATTCTTAAAGAAATCAAACAGTCTGAAACTCTCAAAGTCTGACCGAATCAGACTTCAGAGCTTTTCAGTGAAAAAAATGGAAAAACAAACAGCCCCTAAATATTTCGTAATAAGCGCTGATTAAGTAAAGATGACCATTATATCCTTACAACTAAAATAAATACTTTTTAGATTTATTGTTTATGAAATATTTTAAAAATATTTAAAAATAATTAAAAATATTAATTATCATATGCATTTAACATCATTTGTTTTTTCTTTTATAATATTACTCGTATTTATCTTTTCAGCATTATTTTATTCTTTTTAGTTTAATAAAGTTAATTAATTAATTTAATTTAACATAGCTCCTTTGCCGAAAACCCCTTGATTTGGGGCAAAATTGAAAAGGCAGATGGTACTGTTCATCTTCTTCTCTCCTTTATGATATGACCATCAAGATCTAAAGAAAAGAAGCAATATTCAATCATTGGAGAAGGGTTTTGGTCTACATAAAGAATATGAGATGACTTGTTTGCTTTTATATTTTTCGGAGGCCTATGATGGTAAAAGATTAGGGTTTTCATCTCAACAATGGTTCATGTCTTTCAAGTTCTCTTTTAATTTTTTAGTAGCAGAAATCTTTCCCTTGCTTCTCCTTGTATCAGACGAGTATTTATGGTTCCAGATATTACAAAAGTACCCCTCATCATCCCAATGTTTGCTCTTTTTAGTAACAAAACAAGAAAGACAAAAGGATATTCATACTGTACTTTCAGCTTCCTGTTTTTTATCTTGGTGAACTGGTTGCTCGATCTTTGCAAGCTACTTTGGAGAAGGGCAAACAGGGAAATTTTATCGCTTATCCTGGTAAGATATAACCTCTTCTCTGATTATAGTCAGCGCACGGTCAGAGGGTATACACGGTCAAAGGCATATCTAATTTTTTAGTAAACAATTCTACCTCTTAATTGAGTAAGAGCTTTTCACCAGTAAGAGGTAACAAGAGGTTAGTAAACAACCCCTTAATTTACATTGACGTTTCCGCGATAAGTAGATGGAATTTATGGCAACTTTACATTACTTAGTAGTGGTAGTAATTTCTAGGGTTAATTTCATGTATACCCTTATTAAACTTCAAAATATTATATATACCCAACTTAATTTATAAATATCATATATATCTTCCCTAACCTATCAAAATATCATGTTTACCCGAATAACAATTTTTATGTATTTTTAATCATCTTAAATTAGATTTAATAATTAAATGAACATTATACCCTTTCAAATCTATTACATAAATATTGTATCTTTCCATAACCTATAAAATTATTGCATTTACCCCCACTTTGATTTTTAGTTATGAAAAATAACATTGATTTACTTTCCATAACCTATCATATTTAGGCTCCAATTATTTACAGTAAAGGTTCCAAAGCCATCCCTCTTTCTTCTCCTCTTGGTCATCAGCCGCCCCACCACACCACCGCCTTCGCCTACCTCCCTCCATCCACCATTAACGCCGATCAATCTTTTACACCCTCGATATCCACGATCTCTCTGTCTCCGCAATCCGCCACCTCCTCCACCATTAACGCCGCCAACCTAACCACTATCTTCTCCCCCACCGACGTCTCCCTCTGCTCCTACGGCCTTACTGCTCCTTTCCTCCTCTTCTCCTCGAACACTCCCTGACTCCATTCCTGACCTATACCCTTTTCGTCTCCTCAGCAACTTAGGCTTCGATACCAAAATTGAAACCCTAGCCTCCACACCTACCACCGCCTTCTGCCTCACCCTCAACAAATCCACACCGACGAACTCCACCTCACCAAATGCTTGACCTGATCCCTTCAACGACGGCGCTATCATCCACGGCATCCAAGACTTCCTTGCGCCGACAATGGATCCCGGTGACACGTTGTTGGTGGCCGCGGCCGGAGGCAGGGGCGGACGTCTGTTGTCCCCGATGAGGATCAATAACGTCAAGGTTAAGAGCATCGTCGTCCATGTAATTGCAAATCCATTTCCAGGAGCCCATCGTTCGACAATGGGATTTTGGCATCAACAGAGATGATAAATTTTGGGACCACAACAACATCATATTTGTATCCAATTTTTCTTTCGTTGTAGGGCATAAACCATTTGACGTTGGAAAAATCCTTGAT
Organism: Carthamus tinctorius; assembly: GCA_001633085.1. Classification (NCBI taxonomy): domain Eukaryota; kingdom Viridiplantae; phylum Streptophyta; class Magnoliopsida; order Asterales; family Asteraceae; genus Carthamus; species Carthamus tinctorius. The sequence continues at coordinate 19,719 of LUCG01016856.1, read as the reverse complement.
ATTTGGGAATTAGATTAAGGGTATAATAGTCATTTCATTACTAAATTTAATTTAAAATAATTAAAAATTGATAAAAAGTGTTATTTGGACAAATATGATATTTTTATGGGTTAGGAAGCGTATATATGATATTTGTAGATTAGGTTGGGTATATATATGATATTTTGAAGTTTAACAAGGACATACATGAAATTAACCCTAATTTGTAATTATACATGCAAATGTATAAAGATTGTACCTTTGTTCAATCTTTTAAATGTGCAAATTCACAGATTTATCTAAAAGTAAAGACATTGGTTCGTGATTAAATTCGAGGTATCTAAGTTATATGATAGTAAGTTCAATATATGATAGTGAAAACTATGTCTAGAGGATTGGTTCGTGATTAGATTCGAGGTACTAGAATTTTGGGTCATTCCAATGACCAAGGCTTTAACATTTCCGTTTCAATAAAATCTATAACGATTTACTTGGGGATCGACTAAGTTATATGAAAACTACTCATTGATGGATAGAAATCTCCTGTACCAAATTCTCCTATCTCATTTCCATCCAACCAATGAATTAATGACAAATCAACTTTTTATATATTTTAAATTAATTTTATCTCTTTTTATATTCTCTCTTTGAGGACGTGTATTTATCTGATTGGTGGACATGGATGACACAGAGAATTTTAATACAGGTGGAGTAAGTGTTGAAGTCGGTTTGATGAAATACCCTTATGGAAAGGAATGAATAAGTCTATGTTATGTATATGTTTTTGGGTACTAATAGGGTGTTCTTTTGTGAACCATAACTTTCGTGTGAACTTGTGAACCGAAGCTAAAACGATGATTTCATTGGTTAAATCAAAGAAATTGATTCATGAAATTTTTTAATGTGATGAAATTATATTATATGATTTATTTTTTGATGAAATTGTTTCATATTTCGGAATTTTTTACGTAACATTTCCATTCTTATGAAACTGTTTCATATATTTTTACGAAACCTTTTGATTTTACATAAAAACACCGAAATATAAAACAATTTCAATAAAAGATGAAAATATAATATAATTTCATCATATTAAACAATTTCATTAACCAATTTCATTGATTTAACCAATGAAATCGTCTTTTTTGCTTCGGTTCACAAGCTCACACGAAAGTTATGGTTCAAAAATGAAATGGTATATATATATATATAGGTATATATATATAGGGGAGATATCAAATAAAAACTGAGTAGTTTGTACAAACCGTACAAAGGTAATCTTAACCATTGATTTTGTTTATCTCCTAATTTTTAGGTGGTTTTCAAATGTGGTTGAGAGAAATTTTAGGAACTGAATTAATCCACACGTGGATCATCTACATGTATGGTCGAGATTGGTTTGTATAGTTTGTACAAACTATCCGGTTTGTAATGGATACGACCCCTATATATATAGTCTCCCTCTTATACAACCCGTAGTTAACGTGAAACCGATGCAATCCTATGAAATTCTATAAATTTGTATGAAACGTTTCCAGGGCCGGCCCTAGGCACTTGCAGCACGTGCGACCGCACAGGACATCACGTCCAAGGAGGCATAAATTTTCATCTATTATTATTAATGTAGGTTTAATAATTTAGGAATTAGGTTTTAATTAAAAACATAGGCCCAACTGACTAGGTAAAGCTTGGTATTATTGTTGGGCATCGTGATTCGTGAAGACATTTTCGAATTGCAATTCGTGAATACCCAAACCCTAAAATAAATTATAGTTTTTTGCATCTTTAGGTTCCAAATATCAAAGGTAAAGTTTTAGCAGATACCGAATATGAAAAACTAATTGACATTTTTCTTCAAGAAATGCAGGAGGACCTCATTTTAGTTGATGTGTCTTTATATTTTGTAATTCTGGTTTTGGTTTTTTTGCCCCACTGTGTATTTTTCTTTTATTATATTTAATAAAAATCAGTGTGCGAATGATTAACCGAACTTGACTAGGTCTCAAACCACTTTAAAATCTTACGTTTCCACGTTTCATTTGCTTAAAAAATAGGTATATGGGGCGCTTTTTAACATTTCGCACAGGGCATCAAAATCCTCAGGAACGGCCCTGAACGTTTCCATAATAATTTACTTTCCATATATTTCATATTTCCATAATCATTAACTTTCCATGTATTTCATAATAAATATGTAAATGTTTCATAGATTTTTATTAGATTTCATAGGTTTGTATCGGTTTCACGTTAGAAATGGGTTGTAAATTATTATCACTATATCTATAGGTGAAATCAAATACACACCTTACAATTAGTGCACACTAGGCCCTGCGTACCACTAATTTGGGCATGGCTTCGGGCTCACATGGGTAAAATCGGGCTCAGCCCAATGTTGGTACGACTGTGGCAGTTTCGAGTTTTGGTTTGGGAATCGGTTTCATGAGCCCGAGCACCTTCTCTCTCTCTCTCTCTCTCTCTCTCTGTAATACCCACTTTCAAAACCCAAAAATTACTTAAAATGTAATAACTTAAATTGCGGAAGTGACTGAAAAATTAAGTTTACTGTTTCAAATCACAACTGAAATTCAAATATCCAAAACAAACTGAAATGTCAAACTATTTATTAAAAAGGAACTCTCAACTGAGAGTCCTTTGAAGTCAAGCTAGAGCCCTGCCCTTATCAATTCCCGAACTGTTACCTACAAAGAGGGAAATCAACACGTAATCTTAATGCTTAGTGAGCACACACAACGAGCACAAATATCATCTAATACATATCTACACGTATAAATTGTCTATCGTGTCAAAACAGAACGGGTTTGATCTGCACATAAATCTGTCTACCGACTCAAAAGATAACAGATATGATCTGCCTTCATCTCTTGAGAGAACGAAACTGTCTCTCCGGAGCGCGAAATTGTCTTCTTGCCTCTTACGAGAATAAAGACTGTCCAAACATACATAATAACACGCGATCACATACAAACATGGATCACATAATACGTGTACAAGTCCGTTTAAGTCACCTGAATCGCAACAATTAACTGAATTCCCAACATGAAGAACTAGTGCGATCCTCTAAAACGAAATCCTTTATTTTAAGAATTTATAAATTGAAATTAGGACCCTCTTACAACCCTAAAATAGTCTAGTATGGCCCTAAAAGAATTTCCTTAAGCTAGCCCTTCAAAACGGGAACAAACGAGACGAAAACGGAAGTCGCAGGCTGCGAACAGGCCTGGCGCAAATTCTGGCGTGGCTGAGCCCGTGCCGAGACATGCGTCGACATTGGGAACAAAAGGCCGCACAACTTTTTCCGCGGATTGGCCCGCGCTGTCGACCGCGCCAAGGAGTTTTCCGGTGCCGCGCGGCTTGTGCCGCGGCTTCACACGCACCGACCATAAGCAGCCCCAACCTAACGTTTTTTTCTAGGTTTTCGTTCCCAAATCGAACTCAATCAGTTTCTAGTCGATTTTAAGAAATAAACCTTAAGTTTTTACGATCCAAAACTAATTTCTAACTTACGTTAACCCCGATAACGACATTTAATTCTATATACGCGATAACGAACGCACAATAACGATTTTTCGGGGAAACCTAATATCACAATCATCCGCTAATCAGTGTAGGGTTTTAAAGATTAGAAATCTTACCTCTTGAAATCACGAGTTTCTGGTATCCTAAGAGCAACAGATAGATCCGACACGAGGGTTTGAACAATCACAATCTTCACGAAGCTAGCGGTGATGCGGTTGACGATGGTGTCTCTTCTTAGGTGGAAATCGCTGGAGAGGGGGAAGGAAACTACAGTTCCCCTTCGTTTAGTAATGAAAGATTAAAGGGAGAATAAAGGGTTTAAATACCCGGGCCGATTAATTCTCTAGCTTAAGCCCGTCCAACACGTTAAAGCCCAACTACTAAGGACCAATTATTATTTAATTAAACTCCTACAATTCTCTTACTTAGAATTTCTAAAAGAATTAAGTACGAAAACAATTAAAACAGAAAACAGATCGTTACATCTTCTCTCCTTCTCTCTCTCTTATATACATATATATAGGGGTGGGTTCAAACGAGAACGACATCAATTTAAGAGAATACGAGAATGAATCTTAGCCACACATCTTTGGTTATGGTGGACGTGATCACGGAGGATTGACGCGATTCATGGGTGGGTAGAGATTATTAAGGGGGGGACCACGGTCAAAGCCGCCTTTACTGACCGGATGAGTGGTTGAGAATCATTCTCGTATTCTCGTAAATAGTTACCATTCTCGTTTGAACCTTTTTCTATATATATATATATGTAATTAATAAAAAATATAGAGTAAATTACATGACTGGTCCATGTGGTTTACACAAAGTGACATTGTTGGTCCCTAACTCAAGATAATTATGGAACACGTACTTGTGGTTTACATTTTTCACATCTTTGGTCCCTTAGTGTAGGTTTCAAAATCAACCAATACAATAGATCTATATAAAATAAGCAATCAGAGTACAAGATCTATGGGAAGAAGATGATGAACTCATGATTGATAAACAAGTACAATAATGAGAGAAAGTACAAAAATGATGAATAGCCAATGATGCAATTGTGATCTTCTTATGGATTACAACCCTAAGGGGTGATATTTATACCTAGGCCTATGGCCTTTTTGTGGTAAATGGATGGGCTTCAAATAATAACCCCAATCCACACAAGGCTAATTACAAAAGAGCATGGAAAGATAAACTTTATTACAAATTAAGTCTAAGATAACAAAAAGTTATAAACTGACAACTATAAATCTAACAATTTCCCCCTTTGTGTCAATTTCTTCGCTTCCGATGATGATGGCTCAAGGTCTTTCTCCTTGAGGACTCGGTCTTCTTCCGTTTCTTTAACGGGCCTTCATCTCTTCGAGGTAGTGGTGGTGGTGGTCTCTCTTTACGCTTCTCGGTCGGTCGCCCCTCGATCTTCTGCAATCCATAGTATGACTTGAGGCGTCGAAGAACGTTGCGGTCTTCGCTCTCTCAAGCTTCAATCTCTTCATCTCTGTTGCTAAACCCGTGCTGATAAGTCTGAGATTCCCATCACTGTACTTATGTACCTCTTCACACCGCAGATACTTATTCTCCCCTTTCTCGTTCGGGTAGACAACACCAAGAACTAGCTGATCTAAAACTTTGAAAAGCAAATAACAATGAATATCGGGGATATCTTCGTTTGGAGGAGAGAGGTTGATCGTGTTGTGATGACTCTCCAAACCGAACTGAAAGTCAAAGATCTCTGAATTCCTCCGATGCCTCTTAATGAAACGCTCCACAGCCTCTAAGGCTTTAGTGATCACCAAAGGTCTATTGGTGAGGGTCTTCATTTCATTGTATATGAACTCAATGTTGTCTAAATGCACACTATCAAAATCAACCTCAGAGAAGGAGTAGACACCAGTGCTCTTTCTAGTGACAGTGAAAACCGAGAACCACAAATGCTGAAAGGGTATAGATGTGATGTCTCTGATTAGCACAATCGGGTTGTCATAGAAGAAGGCTTCAACTTGAGGCTTGGCATAATTCGTGAGCCAATGAAGATAAACCATCTGATGTCTTTGTGGTTGCTTGGTAAGTCCTTAGAACTTTACCAATGGCAAGTTCTCCACTTTGTCGGTGAAGATAGACCCGTGTTCTTCCTCCAAGTATCTGTCGTATCTTCTCTCTCTGTCCCACTTTACTGGCTTCCGAGGCTCCACATACCTCAGTCGGTTTGCTGGTACACCCTTGTCTTTCACAAAGATCAACTTCGGAGGTGAGACTAGCGGTAGAACCCATTGACCATGGATCGGTCGCTGGCGGCCATGGGTGACTGGGTTGATCGGAGCACGGACTCTGTTAGATGTACGGGCACCCGGAGCTTTGACCGGTGGAGAAGGGGTGCGCGAAGAAGAGATATCCGATGCTTGAGAAGACTGACGGGATGGCACATTCGGAGAAGGCTCATGTGAAGGAGGAGATACACGCGAAGGCGGAGACAGTTCTCTCGGAGGAGGAAACTGATGTGGAAAAGACATGTCGAATGAAGACGGAGGAGATGGATATGAAGACTGAAGCATCGGAGATCTGAGCTATAACTCTCCATACCCGACTCATCCTCGTCAGAAGAATTATCCTCTGTATTCACCTGAGTAGGCTCGGAGACTGGAAACTGTGTGTACTTGTCATCTTCGTTCGAGGAGATATCATCCAGATTGATGATCTCCTTTAATTCATCATCGGTAGCGGGAATGTGGGTAATCAGAATCGACGAGATCGGGTCAAGCTTCGGGTTAACATAGATCACGATCTCTCACCCCGTACAAAAATCCTCTGCAAAATCTATCGCTACGCTCCGACCAGGCTGAGAGTGCTGAACATCGGCATCGGTATCTGCATGAGTACCGGAATGTGCTGCGGCGCCGGAAGATATCCCTGTCGGAGCCAAAGAGTCGAGCCGAGCCTTCTTACTGATTTCCCCCTCACGGCGATCGGGGTCATCTCGGTTGTCGTGTCTTCGCTTAAGTGGATCGGCCGCTACTCGGCATGTCGTCTCAAGGACCTGAATCCGAGATTGTATATCGGCAAGAGAACCCTTTACCACGGCCATATCATCATGAACCTCTGTCTTCAAAGAATCTATCTCCCCTTCGTGCCTCTAAATAGATGAGACTACCACTTGAGAGGATGCGGCAGCTGGCTCGGGACGAATCTCGGGAAGTGTTGTATAGGTAGACCGTTGTAGATAACCCAAGAGGTTAAGCTCATCCTCGTGAAGATTCTCACCGGGAAAGCAGTTTGGCCATAAGATGATCCCTCAACTCTTCGATTGAGTAGTCGGGAGCGGTCTGTCTCGGAGGTGATGGTGAAGGGGGAGGTGGTGTAGGTTGAATCTCGGTCTCAATCATAATCCCTTTGCCTTTTATCTGGGCCTGTAATGCGGCAATCTGGCCTGCAAACTCATCACGAAAGGCCTTTAGGGCACTGTTTACAATCTCCCTGACAACAGATGTCGGGTAAGTAACTCCGGGCTCACTTAGATGCTCCATTAACTCAACTGTTGAGTGAACAGTTTGACCGATCCTTGTGAAACGCCCGTCGTGGACGCCACTCTCGGGGTTCCGATCACGTCACTTAGAATCGTGATGGGTGGAGCTGAAACTGCTCACTCACACTAGCAGTGTGTGTACCTAAGAGTGTATTAGGATCTAGACTCTTGTGCACATGAAGGAAGGTCGGGGATTGGGGCCGGGATCCTCCTGTTTCAATATCAGTACCCTCCAATTGAGGGCCAGATAGCCGTTGTGCTATATCCCCGTGCAGTGAAACACCAACCTGTTGAGAGGTTGGTGAGTAGCTGGTTGTGGCGTGCAATTGCACCTCTGGGTGGGAGGTGTCTCCTTTAATACCCGCACCCAACACATGAGTGCGAGTAGCAGATGTGGATGCCCGGCGTCTACCTAGGGGTAGGGAAGGACCGGTTAACACTTTTGGTCCTGTCTCACGCTCTTCAATTCTTTTACTCCCCCACTCGACTCACTATCTTCAACTATAAGTTCTCCCTCAGTTCTTATTCCTTCGGCACCGCCCGTTGGATGATCATCATTGTTGTCATCTGATGAGTCTGATCCGTAGTCAACCAACGGTTGGTGATGAGGACTTGGGAGCCCATCCTCGTAGTTGGATGCCCCGACCTCTGATCGATCATCGTCACCACCTACACTCCCCTCATTATCAAATCCCCTTTCCGACATCTCTCTCACACTCCCTTGGTCACCAACCCTAGATGGTTGACTACTCTCAGGACCCTTACTCTCTCTTCTAGGGGATGCCTCCGGGTTGCCGAGCTCCGGTTCTGGAGTACCCGGTAGAGGCGATAAACCTAAGTAAGGTCTCACTACTGGTGACTGATGATCTACTACATCAAGTAGTGCTTGAGGTATCGCCGTAGGAATATGTGAGCGGGATCAACTGGTCGGTCCTTCAATCGTGACATCGGCCAGTTGGTACACATAGGGACATCTTGCATTGGAATGTGGTGGTTATCTTGGAGGATCTGATCGATTATAAGTGCCAGAAATCGTGGATAAGGAAGGAAGTTCCTTGCAGTATTCGGGTTCTTCTTGTATTTTATGACAGAAATGAATTCCTTCCAAACGAAGAACTGGTACTTAGTTGTCTGGCAGTTGGTGGCACATCCACTGAAGGTTTTCTTGAGCTCCTTGCTGCATTGATCCACCACCTTAGTGCGTGAAGATAGGCACTTGTTGAGGACGGTGAAGAGGGTGGCGCAAACTCCCGAAGATTCTTTCGCTTGAACTTGTCGAGTTTGGTGAGAGGTCCATAGTAGCCAAGATTTTGGATGGCTGCCAGCATTTCTTCTTCTAACATGTGGCCGTGGTTGATGACACCACCCAAGAACTATAGGATATTCCAAAAATGGCCTGGAGTCAACTTGTAGTCGAGGTTATCTAGTTTACATCTGATGTAGTCCCATGGCGCACCTTTACCCTTAACAAATTCCATGGAGTCACAGAATTGTTGTCGGTAAACGTCAGGAACCTTGGCCCGGCAAGTGAGAAGTGGGGTGAGAGGATGGTTCTTTAGGATCTCTAGAATGATAGGGTGTTGGCACGACAGGGTATCAGGGTGAAGATAGTGGTTGATTGGTGTGTTGGGTAGGTAATGGGCACGTGGAAACAAGCGTTATGCGGGGTCCTCCACATCCACCGAGTGTGAATGGGAGGGGGCGGGTCCCCGGAACAGAGGGGTTAGAACGATCCTCATCGGAATGATGAGGGTCCTGATTGCCTGGGTTTGCCATAATATCTGTAAGAAAAAGAGTTAGTAATGTGGTATAGGCACGAAATTTTAAACTCAAGATGAGATAATGAGGAACATAGCATTGTTCTGTATCTTAGATTACCAGAATGAATAATTCAGTAATGTATGATACCGAACATTGAGTGATCATTATTCTCAAGACATTTGATTACAAAATCCCTTAAAAGTCTTACCAACCAAGAGCCGAGGTAACATTTGACATTTGAAAGATCAACGGCTCAGTATGCATGAATGCTGAAGGGAGGGTACTTCATATGGCATAAGTTGATAGAGATCCATTCCCTAACCATTTCTAAGCTCAAACTCCGTTGGGTATTCAAGAATACCGAAGAGTTCCAAGCAACCATTCAGGATCAGTTAGCCACAAGACTTCTATAATATTGTCCTTAAAGATAGCTAAGTCTAAAACACATTCGGTATTCAGTAGAAGTACCAAAAGGTTAAAGCCAACACTAACACTTGGTATAAGGGAACAACTCTCGGTATCGGTATTGGTAAAAGTGAGAATGACTAAGTCTAAAGGCCAACACCAACACTTGAGTTATACGAATACCAAAACTAGTCTCGGTATAGGATACTGAGAGGGAAAAAAACAAGATTGATTTAGGCAATTTGAACAATAACAACAAAATAACTCTAAGTCTGAAAAAGGCCAATTGGATCGTAAAAGTGGGTATCTATTTGGTATACGAGAATACACACCATCCGAAAGTGAGACTTGGTATGCCGAGGCTTTACCGAAGCAGCACTATGTGATTTGACAAAGCTGAGGTTACACTCGGTATGTGATAAAGTTCAAAAAGACCAAGTCCTGATAAGAGAAATACTGAAGCAACAAAAACTATGAGGGTATCCGGACATCACTTCGGTATCCGGGTTCGGTATAGTCAACAGCATCAAAGAGAAGTAAGTACCAAGCAATTTAGCAGACCCCTAAACGTCATCTTGCACACACAAAAAGTTGCTTCAGTATGATCTGGTTGTGAACCATTCGGTTTTCAACAACAATTAAATTTCAAACAAGTTCAAGAGACCAAAAAACCAAGTTTGGTTTAGTGAAACACCGAAGGGCATTTCGGTATCCATGGATACCGAAGCCACTTCGATATTGTGCACGAGTTCGGTCAAAAACCAAGATTTCTGAATCCGTACAAAACAAACCTTAAAGGCATTCGGTGAGGAGAAACCTGATCTGAGATTCGGTGATAATCTAAACTTCAGATATGGTTCGGTATAGGGACTTAGTCACAAGGATTTATGAGAGTTGGGTAAAACTGGAGAGCAATTCGGTATTCACCAAACCGAGCTGGTGTTCGGTATTTGAAAGGCCAAAAGGAACTGAGTTAAACAAATACCACTATACCGAATAGTTCAATACCGAACTCAAGTGAGAGAATCTCGATACCAAATCTGAGAGAGGAGCGTGATACCAAACCTGAGTGATACTGAACTCGAGTGAAAAGCTCTTGATACCGAACTCAAGGGAAAACGGGTCGATACCGAACTTGTTAAGTTCGGTATATAGAAGTTCAGTATTTGATGGAATTAAAATAACTTTATCAAGTCACAAACGATAACCCTCTTACGGAAAAGTTCGGTATGAATCTTGAGTTCGGTAAAAGGCTCGGAAAATTGCAGATCTCATAGGGCCTCCGTAGCAATACTTCGGTAATGTGAGGGTACCGAATCTGAGTCCAACCATCTCACGAGGGAGAGCAATACCGAACCGTGGTTCGGTATTTTGGTGGAATCGATAAAAATACAACAATCCATAAACAACTAACCAAACTTGGATCAAAAGGGGACTATTCATCTTCCACATATGAGTTCTTCACAAGAACACGAAGAACATTTATCCATGGCAACCAACCATTTACACAAAATTAACCCAAATCGATAAACAAGAAGTACCAACACATGCTATGGATTGCGATTAACAACTTTAATAAACACGAAAACATCAATTTCGTTATGAAGAGCTCGAAATCTTTGGATTTAAAGTTTGGGTTTTTTTTGAAAAACCCTTAAAGGAACCGAAAGGGTTTATCACTCAAAACCCATATCTAAAGAAATCAGAGGGTTTAGGGATGGAGATAAGCATAAAAGATGTTGTCTAAGAAGAAAAAACATACCTTGATGCAAGAGTATATAGGATTTGATGAAGATGATGATGATGAGTTCGATGATGATGAAGATGGTGTAAGATGATAACGATGAAAAATATTGAGGATGAAGATAAAGAGAGAGAAATCGGTAAGAGATAAAGAGGGGGGAAATCAGCTTTGGGGGAGAGAAAAAAAGATGGATAAAGGCAAAAGATGGTGGGGTCTAAGGTTTATGAGGGACAAAAGAGAGGGACACATGGCTCTTTCTCATTGGTCACCCGATAAGAGAGGGATACGTGTCACTCCAGGATTGGACCACGAGTGTATAAGGAAAAAAAATTATATGGAAAACTTAACTCGCGCCAAGATAAACGTTCGGTATTTATCAAACCGAAGGAAAAACACGATATTGATAAACATCCAATCCCTAAAAAAAACTTAAAAACAAGAAAAATTTCCCGAGACCGTGTAACAATTTGTTGAAGCTTTAGGATTGATATTTACCGAACTCAATCACATCGAGTGAGTTCAGAGTCGGAAAATATTATTCCCAAGTCTCGAAAATATCTGACCCCCCCTGACACATTTTTTTAACGAAAGAAGTTATGAGGAAAAGAGTTAAGAGAAACATGAGGATGCACACATAAGTATGTAGAATATGGAAAACTTACGTGTTCCCCCTCGGAACAGTAACGATTATGTCTTCATTCCCCCTCAGAACGAGCAGAGACAGAAGTCGTTCCACCCAAATCAAGAACACAAGAAAGGTTAGTAAAACAAACAAAAAGGAAAGTGAAACAAGGTATACAAGAACTGTAATTTGGGAAAACAGGTTCTTTCCAAACATTTAGCTCAAAATGACAATGATTAAGTATTCAAGAACAGAATATTCAGAATACTGAAACGTTGTTATGAGGAGTTTAAAGTTTGAAAGATGATCAATCTTGAGGATCGAGCATACCAAGCTTGGAGATTAGAAAATTAAATCTCTTCTCATACAGAGGCTTAGTGAACAAATCCGCAAGTTGATATTATATGTTTACAAAGTATATACCTCATTCCACATGGTCCTTAATGAAGTGATACCGTATGTCAATGTGCTTGGTGCGAGTGTGTTGGACTGGGTTGCTGGTGATGGCTATGGCACTCTTCGAGTCATAGTAGATGGGGATGTGGTTGAAGTTGTACCCGTAGTCTCTTAGTTGAGTCCTCATCCACAAGACATAAGAACAGCAACTTGCGGCTGCAACATACTCCGCCTCGGCAGTTGGCGTGGCGACACAGTGCTGCTTCTTCGATCCTTAACTCACAAGCTTATCCTCCAAAAATTGGACTTGACCGAAAGTGCTTTTGCGGTCCAGTTGACGGCTTCCAAGATCCACACCTGAGAATGCAACTAGCTCAATACCTATTTCTTTAGGGTACCACAAAGCACAGTTAGGAGTACCTTTCAAGTAACAAAGAATTCTCTTGGCAACCATTAAATGGGATTCCTTAGGGTTTGTTGATCCCAAAATATAAAGATTTCGATACTAATCAATCACAACTATTACTCAATTATAATATAGAATGCAGTGGAAGAACAAACAGAATAATAAGATGTGTGAGAATCACAAAACAGTAAACAAACAATAGAGATATTGAAGAAACAGTAAGTGGATTGTAATGAACACCAAGAACACGCACTTAGTAGGTGAAGATGAAGTAGAATTCTCAAATGTATTGATCATTGAATTACAATGACGCACACTGTTACAAAGGGCTAACCACTATTTATACAAGATCCTAACGACCTAGTTGACGAGATCTTGACACGTGTCTTAATCTTAGTCGTACAAAAGAAATCGGCTAAAACCAAGCACATGAGAAGCACATGCGGCTAACTACCCTTAGAAACAGACTAAACAGAATGGTCACAGAAGACCAATCCTGCAGACCCTCCGTGAGGTGTCTACGAGGCTCTGCCAACTTTGACTTGTATGCTCTAACGGCTTCTGTCGATACCTTCTGTGAGATGACCCTTCTGTCAGACATACACTTAGAACTTTTTCTATACTTTTACATTCTGTGAATATTGGAGCTCGCAATCTCTACCTAAGTATTGAAAAAGTAAATTTGCAGAGTTGAGTGAATATTGAAATACGTACAAGAGGTGGTGAAACTCAACCTCTGAGAAATTTACATTACTGAAAATTCAAAAATTTACATGCTTACAAGATAATGAAAATTTCATCCTACAATAGACTCTGGGAAGTCATCTACAGCATATTGAAGATCTGTCTTGACGGTGATGTAAACTTTGAAAATCTAGTCTCTGAACAATATCTGTACTTTGATGCCTTCTAGAATCTGCTCAGCCTCCTCTTTTCTGATACTTCCTCGGTTGATCTCTATGACGACAGACTTGTATACCCAGTCAAGTGTCTCTGTAGCGTACTTGTGTGCCTATGTCAGATCGAAGAACCTCTGTCTTTCGTCCTTATCAACAAAAATAAACCCATACGTGGGATGTTGGACAATGGTGTTAGGATGGAACCTCTAAATCCGTACAGGTCGGTTTTTCGGTGTTGTGATTGGAAGTTCAGGTTGAGCAAGCCTCAGAGCTATGTCGAAGTCCTTCTTGCTCGCCTTATTTCTATCAGCCTTCTGAGAGACACAGAGTAGCATGACCTATGCTCCATGTATTTGTTCAAAATCTTGTGCAAGAAAATAAGGTCAACCACACAGAGGTTGTGCAGGTCAGCGTCCGTGAATGTGTATAAGTTGTCATCTTCTCTCTTTACCACGTATTGGGTGTACAGCAAAGACTTCTTCAGCATGGTTCGAGGCGAGATGGTGTGAAGACCAGTGCTGACACTCTGAGAAAAGATTTGCTCCACAGGCTTTGTTAGCTGAGAGAATTTGTATTTTGCTTCCATAGAGGGCATACCTGTGAGCTCTGGGTCGTAACGTGGCTCAGTCTCTGTAGCAGCATACCTCCACTTGATGATTTCCTCAACGGTTGTTTCGGGCTCTGTGTGATGAGGCTCCTCTGTTGGAATTCTGTTCATTTCTTTAGTTATTTATTCCACGCACCCCATGGTAGCTGCACCCTCTGTCTCTCACTCCTCTAGCGATATTCTCTAAGTGGACCCCTCTGGTAGGATTGGGTTGATAGTGCCTACCAGAGTGTCAAACGTACCCGTGGACGTCTCCTCTGGTATGTTGAAGAGCTTTGTGGATGATCCTTCACCGATACTGGGTATTGGTACTCTGTCAGCCATTACCAAAGCCTCTGCACGAGAAATCTTCAAGGATTTTACTATCCCTGGATCATCATATGCAGCTTCATCGACCTCTTCTGCAATCGTGTCAGAGCTCGAGTGCTTCAGAGGAGACTGCTCCACCTGCTTACTCGTACCCTTCCCCTTGGCATCTGAGGGGGATTTCTCCTTTTTAAAAACAGCAGCAGCGGAGTCGACTATTTTCAAAGGCTTCTGTGCGATCTTCTTTTTGGTTGAGCCTTCTTCTCCCCTTCATGATGATCATGATCAGTACCCTCCTGATCATCATGGCGCTTAGTGGCCTCTGCAGCGCAAGAGGTTAGGGGAGCTTGCTCAAGGCAAGCAAAAATACGGGAAGCTGTCTCTTCCAGCTTTGTAATTAGATCTTCAACAGTTGTTGTCGCCATGTTGACATTCAGGTCAGCACTACACTTTACAGAGTGCATCTGATGACGCAGAGTATCTCTGAACTGGATGCCTTCCTTCATGAGATGTGTGGTGCAATTGCGGATGTGAAGGGCGGTGGCTTTATGGGATGAGCACATCTCTATGAACACCTTCTCTTGAGATTTGCGTACAGCCTCTCCAAGAGCTTCAACCATTGCGTCTAGCTCTCTGCAAGTAGCCAGATGGTTGATGTTAGCTCCGGAGGCAGAGGAGTCGGTGCCGAGTACCATTGCAGAGGAAACCATGCCCTTTATCTCGTCTTTAAACTCGGAGTAACTAGTGTAGCTAGCAGAGACTACGTCAGTGGCATATAGGGTAGCAACATCGGTCAACTACTTCAAGGTCTCTACAGAGGTAGGGTTGAGCATCAAGGATTGGAAGGCGGCAGAGAGATCTTCTTTGGTGAGTGCAGAGCTCTGAAGGGATGACAAGGTAGTCTTGAACTCAGGTGTCGCCGAGGTCAATGCCTTCAGATCCTCTGTATGTGCCTGGAGAGTCTCTGTATAAGAAGAGTTGGTGGAGGACGAGCTTTTCAACTCGTCCAGCTTTTTGAGCACCTCTATGGCGAAGGCTTTAAACTCCTCCTTCGTCACATAATTGCCCGGGGAACCTAAACCACCAACACATGGTGATTTAGTAGCCTCGGAGTGTAAGACGCTCTCAGAGGTTGATTTAATGATACATTCTCGGGGACTTCCACCGAATCCTCGAACTCCCTTTGTCGGAGAGCCTACCGGTGTTCTGTCGGTATCATGCTCAGAAGGTTTAGAGCCTTTCTTCGCAGAGGGACCGAGTGGAGACTTGGGGTGTTCTAGACCCGTAGCCTCAATTTTCCTCTCACATGCCTCTGAAGCATGTTGGGTTTGTTCACTCGTGTGGGGAGAGGCAACTGATGCCTCACGTGTGGGGGTGTCGAGTCCTTGGGCAAGTGGACTCTTATGGTAAAACGATCATCCTGTTGAGAGGATGATGGAGTGAGAGATGGTTCGCGGTCGAAGAGTGCAACAGAGGACGAGGAAGTGTCCTCTGTGCGGTTGGTTCGGGTTTGGTTTGGAGTGTGCACTCCTGTTTCAATAGTGGGTCCCTCTAGAACAGGGCCACTAGAAGTGTGGGTAGCACGGGGAGGGGGGCTTGGGTGTGTGCCAATGGCATTTTGTTCACCAACTTCTGCTTCTACGCCTGCCTCTATGTGGTCACCCTCTTCTTCTTCTTATTCTTCTTCCAAGATGACCTATGTGCCAAGGTCAACAACATCTGTAGGCATGTGATTTCGACGATGGAGCTCAAGTATTTGCTCTTCAATTTGAGCATCAGCCTCTGGGATGACTTCAGTAGGAGTCTCCTCGATAATAGCCTTGCGCAACCTTCTGCGCTTCGGTTTGGGTGCCGCCTCTGTGGGGACCTCCGTAGGGATGGGATCCTCTATGACCACAGCCTCTGTGGCTTCAACCTCTGTAGGTTTAGCCTTCTTCTTCTTGTGTATCTTCTTCTGCTTCTTCAACGGGCTGGTTGGACCCTCTTGCTCTATGGGTCTCTTGTTAGATTTTTTCTTTTTCTCTTTAAGTGGGGGACCTCTAACTACACTCTCAGGTCTAGTCTCATTCACCTCACCAGCCTCTTCTGGCTCCTCCTCAACTCCCTCAGTCCTCGTAAACACTACTCTCGTACCTAGAGGGACTCCTATGTGTGGAGGGGTTACAGGGACCGGCTCTGGCCTCCTGAATCCACGACGGTACTCCTTCCTATCATGCTTAGTCAAATACTTCAACATCTTTTTCGACAGAGGCCTTGGACTTATGTAGCCGAGTTCATGCTCTATCGGATGGAACTCCATCATAGGGTACAAACGCGCATTGGCTTCGGTAGAAGGAAGCTTATCGGCTATTTGATCGCCGAATACAAGGCCGAAGAACCTCTGTAGAATCAAGTTGGGGTGGTTGAGGTCTTTTTTCTGTTTCTTCTATGCCTTCACCTTGGACTTCTCACCTCTTTGTGTTGCGCACTTCTTATTGATCAGGCCCACCATGTCATCAAATATCAACTGGGCATAGCCTAATGGCAAGTTGAAGTAAATGCCATTGACTATAGAGAGCATGGCTTGGGAAGCTAGGTCATGACTTCCCACTTTGCCCGTAAGGCAACAGTTGACTATGTAAAACAATGTGTTCCAGAGTGGAGGCAATCCTTTCCTCTTGAATTCAGTTCACTTGACGATCTTGGTCTTGGCAGTGTTGGAACTGTAGGAATTTCAACAATTTAGGATCAGTAGGTGATGGGGAAAAACGTTCGAGATTCTGGGCCTCCAACGTTGGTAGGTGCAGTGCCCCGTGCAGTGTAGAAACGTTCATCTCCAGGGGTACTAAGGACTTCACTATAGGGTGTGACACATACCCAACGATGCTTAAACCAACAACATCAAGGGTGCAGACATAGGCACTTAGCAGGAACTTGGTTATATAGGTTTCAGGGGTTGGTTTGGTGGTGGATAGAGCATAGTAGAAGGGATGGTTCCGTAGGATCTCTAACAGGGGGTTGGCGAAGTCTGAAAATCCACTTGAAGATGGGGCCAAGTAGTAATTGTTGGGTTTCTTCACCAACGTGGCAGATTCATACCGATAGAGCGTGACATGTGAGGGCTTGAGACTGGTTGACCTCTTGTTCATCGGGGTTGTTCTCGGAATGAGCGGAGACGGAAGCACTATATGAAGACATCTTAAAAATAGGAGTTGCAGGTTTCCCGGAGTATTCGCCTGAGTATTTGAGAGTATGGAAGGTTTTAATGTGGGAAGGGGAAGGCTATTTATAGTGAAGGGTTTTGAATGTGAAGCGGTTACTGTAGAAAACGTGATGAGTGGTCTATGAAATATGGACGTTTTCAAAAAGGCGCCGTTAGTCTACGACCAACCAAGATGTGCCACGTGGATTTAGGTGGCGCACAATTGAAGACGTGTGCCCCAAAATTCTAACACACGCGTGACATAATTTAACCCTTATCCATATAACCACCCACACCATATCAAAAATAGAAAACTATTGAAGTAAGTTTCATAGAGGCCTAAGGGTTTCAAAGAGCCTCTGTGATATGTGCGGGGCCTTCTTCGATTTCCCCTTTGTATTTACCTAAACATTTGAAAATCCACAGAAGAGTGAGCGTATGGACAGAAGCCTAATCCAGAAGAGCCTCTGTAAGAAGCGCTAGAGGGTCTATCAAGACAGGTTCTGTAAGACATACTAAAAAGATTTTCACTCTCTGAGGTTTTGAGTTTGTGAAAGATGTGCTACCCCTACAAGCTAGCTTCCATAGCTTGAAAAATAATTGGAAATCCTTTAAAAGAATGAATCTTATTGTAGAAGCCCAAGTTAGAAGAGCCTCTGTGAGTGATTACAGAGGTTCTGTGAAAAAAAAAATTCATTCTTCAAAGGGTTTATCTTTTCCAAAATAACATACTCCTCCTACGAACTTGCATGTCTTGCGAAGCTCCCCCTCAAACCAAGAATCTTGAACAATATAAAAGATGATTATAAACATAAATGGTTATAAAGTACAATATGTACAAAAGATCAACTATTGATTGAGACAAGCTAATGCTCTGGATTGAGCATTGCAATCTTACTTACAAGAAAAGTGAATCTCTTTTCATCAAGAGTTGTTGTGAATAGATCAGCCAATTGATATTGAGAAGTAACAAAATATAGCTTAACGTTTCTTTCTTCAACATGATGATTGAGGAAATGATATCTTATGTCGATGTGCTTTGTCTTTGAATGATGCACTGGATTAGCAGAAATGGCAATGGCACTCTTGGATTCACAGAGGATTGGAATTTTGTCAAGCGAGTATCCAAAGTCGCGTATTTGGGTCTGCATCTACAGAGCTTGAGAGCAACAGCTAGCCCCTGCAACATATTCAGCTTCTGTGGTGGATGTTGAGACACAATTTTGCTTCTTGGATGACAAACTTACCAATTTTCCACCTAGAAATTGGCAACTTCCAGAAGTGCTCTTTCTGTCAAACTTGCATCCTCCATAGTCTGAATTTGTATAAGAAATAAGATCAAAGCTAGAATTCTTTGGATACCAAAGGCCAAGTGATTTGGTTCCTTTTAGATATCTAAAGATTCTTTTAACAGCAGACATATGAGATTTCTTAGGATCAGCTTGATAACGTGCACAAAGATAAGTAGAGAACATTATATCAGGTCCACTAGCAGTAAGATAGAGAAGTGAGCCTATCATACCTCTGTAGAGTTTTCACTCCACAGACTTACCACTAGGATCAGAGTAAAGCCTTGCTCCAGTTACCATTGGAGTTCTCATGGGAGATGCATCAGAGAGCTTATATTCAGAGACAATGTCATGAACATACTTTGATTGGTTAATGAATATGCCCTTTGTGGATTGTTTGACTTGCAATCCTAAGTAGAATGTAAGTTCTCCCATCATGCTCATCTCAAATTCACACTACATCAAAGCTTCGAACTCTTTGCATTGAGAATCATTTGTAGACCCAAATATAATATCATCGACATAAACTTAAACAAGCAAGATATCATCCCCTTTTCTTTTGTAAAACAATGTTATGTCAGTGATACCTCTGTCAAAATCATGCTCTATGAGAAAGGTAGAGAGACGTTCATACCAGGCTCTTGGAGATTGTTTTAGTCCATACAGTGCTTTGTCTAAGAAATAAACATGGTTGGGATATTTCTCATTTTCAAAACCTGGTGGTTGTTAAACATACACCTCTTCTCGCAATTTTCCATTAAGAAAATCAGATTTAACATCCATTTGGTTGACTTTGAAGCCTTTGTGAGCTGCAAAAGCTAAGAAGATTCGGATTGCCTCAAGTCTTGCTACAGGGGCAAAGGTTTCATCATAGTCAATTCCTTCCTCTTGACAGTACCCCTTTGCAACAAGCCTTGCTTTATTTTTTATGACCACACCATCTTCATCTTTCTTGTTTCTGAAGACCCATTTGGTGCTAATCGCAATCTTCCCTGTTGGTAAACGCACAAGGGTCCAGACATGGTTCCTTTCAAACTGAAGCAACTCATCTTGCATGGCTTCCA
>LUCG01016837.1:0-11315 GCA_001633085.1 Carthamus tinctorius | reverse complement strand
CCCATGTTGTTCCACCTATTTTGGTGGAACAAAAAAAAGCCCCTTTTGTCCCATGTTGTCCCACTCTGTCCCAATTCATGTCCCTGACACATGTCGCACCAAACGTGGGACAGAAAATTCCTGTTTTGTCCCATGCTGCACCAAACGTGGGACAATAATGTTTGTCCCGTGTACCAAACACAGCCTTAGAAATACTTCAAGACATAAAAATGGAGAAACAGGAGTTTGAGAAGAAAATGAGAGATAGAGATAGCATTTGAGAAACAAATGCAGAAAAAGTTAGAGAACCTGAAGAACTTGAGAGATTGCACAAGCATAGAGATGAAAGAGAATCATGAAGTTGTTTTAGAGAAAAAAACATCTAAAAGATGAACCAAGCACTAACAATGGCAAAAGGAAGAAGCATCGTCAAACCCCATCAAGGTCTCCAAAGGGGAGCCAGGTTAAGAAAGACATAAAATCAAGCAACAAGAAAGTTGAACCAGAAGATCATGATACAAATACCACGAACAAATTGTTGGAGATTCAAGATTATGAAATAATACTACCAACAGAAGATGTTGACAAAGCTGACAAAGATGATCGAGTTAAGATTGAAGACAAAGGAATTGGAAACAAGCCAAAGTTCAGAAAGCAAGAGTTGTTGCAATCTGCCCAAGATAAAAATGGAGGAAACTTGATCTTAACCTCTGAAGATTGCAACAAGGAAGAGCCTACAAGAAAAAAAGCAACCAGCAAAGAAGCAAATGGCAACAAGATGAATGTGGATCGAAGCACAAGTGATGGGGACTACATCATTGTGGACGATTGAAGAAGACAAGTGTGTGATTTTATCATTAAGGGGAAGTGTTGAAATTAATGATATAATCGCGATATGTTTATAATTATTAGATTATATTTAGTCTTAATTAATGTATGGGTCAAGTATGTGTGAAACGGGTCAATCCATACCCGTCTGAAAAACAGTTAAGTCCATAGGAAGGGATGTGTTGATTAGGAAGAGATGTGTTGGTTGGCAACCATTGTGAACAGTCACAACTGCCGGTAACCACCACCATCACCGAACAGTCGCGTCGGTTCAAGAAGCACCCCTTCATCTAGTATATATATGTGTGTAATCAAGTCTGTAAACTTTGACGATTGTTTATCAATAAAAGTTTAGTTTGTTTATTATTATTATTCGATCGTTCATAGACATAATACCCAACATTCGTACTTGAAAACTTCCGATTTTCCTTCGTTTTGTAATTTTCACGAGACAATGTAAAATCAAAATAATGCAATTTTTTAGGGACAATACTACAAGTTTTATTTGACAAGTTGCTTGCATCATTAAATGTCATTTTGAAGATGCTTTTCATAAGGAAAGTTCAAAAAGGAAACAAATGATCAAATGTCTCACAAGATGTTAACTTCAAAAACATTAAGGAAGGAGTAATTGGCTTTTTGAACCATAATACTTGGTTTTTCATTGCGAATGAGCCATACTTCTTGTGAAAATGCTTAAAAACACTATAATTTGCAACAATAAGGGTGAGTTGAACAAGACAAGACAAAATAGGATAGAATAGTTGTTTAGCGTTTGATAAGATAGAACTGAACATGACAAAGTATATAAGATGACCAACTTACCCCTAATGAGTAGTTTATATATTTTATATATATATTGATTAATTGCGTAATTAATTAACTTTTAATAAAACAAATATTTTTTATAACAAAATATAACATTATAAAGCTTTTATCAACACGATTAAATGACACCAAGATAAAAGGTTCTAATTAGTTTCCAGTTATTATTTTATACTTCTATATTATTTTTTTAGGAGAAGTATCAAATACAAAATGAGTAGTTTGTACAAACCGTACAAACCTAATCTTAACCATTGATTTTGTTTATATTTTGTTTATCTCCTAATTTTTAGGTGGTTGAGAGAAAATTTAGGAAGTGAATTAATCCACACCATTGATCATCTACATGTATGGTCGAGATTAGTTTGTACAAACTATCTGGTTTGTAACGGATACGACCCATCTTTTTTTTAGTATTAATATTTAGTAAATTACATAAAATAATCAAAAGATAGAGACTGTATAAAAATAATACTTTTACAAAAGTAAAATGAAAGTTTAAAAAGCGATAAATAAAATTTAAAAATGAATAAGGCGTAAAAGAGGAAGACGTATTTGATGTTTTAGAAAACAATTATGTTTTCACTTGAGATTATATTCATAGGGGTGAGTTCAAATGTGAACCACTTTTTGGTTGTGAACGTGAGGACAGCCGAGAGCGCGACACGTGGCGGATGACTAGGCGCCACGTAAGCTCTAAGGCGGATGACTAGGCGCGATTCATGGGAAGACATTGAATTAAAGGAGGGGACCACACTCAAAGACGCCACATGTCGCGCTCTCGTCCGTCCTCACGTTCACAACCAAAAAGTGGTTCACATTTGAACTTTCCTCTATATTCATAAACCATAAATCTGTTCCACCTTATTTCATGGGGTTGGGGGTGGCACAAGTCTCTTACACTTTGTTTCCCGTGTGTTACACATAAAAATTCCCTTCAAATGTGGAATAGTATTCCCCAATTTGAAGGAATTTTAGAAAAGAAAAATGTAGTGCTTGGTACTTTTTGTCAAAATTGTTCGATGTCATTTAATGCATTTTCACATTGGCACATTGCATATCATAGGATCCTTTAACAAATTTCAATAAAAATCGTATTATCACATTGGAAGTTAGAGCTATATATGATATGATAATGGAACAAATACCTGAGCCTTTTGTTCTCTAACTTTCCTTTTAATTAGTATCTTTGTTTGCCTAAAAAACAAATTGAATAAGGTTGTGCATTAGGATCAGAATACTGTAATGGCTGAGATGAAAGCTTTGATAGTATGAGATATTTGCTGTTAGGGTTAGGGCTAGGGTTTGATAGTATGAAGTCTTGGAGGTTATTGTTGTTATCATCATCTCCATTGGTAGCCATGGGAGGAAAGAAATTTGATGTTGAAAATGGAAGAGAGGGAGGTTGAAAACCCTAACTCATCGGTGGGATTTTAGCGCCATAACTGAAGTGAGAGAGAAGGTGGTATGGATGAGGCGAATCAAAATTGAAAATATAAAAAAACAAGTTATCATACTTAGGCCATGAGGACCACACAATTTTGTGGTTTTACTAGTCACTTCAGCACCACGTCAGCTTTCTACCGTCCTATCTTTAAATCATCAACCTTTTAAATCCCGTACCACAACCTTTCATAACCTGTACATTTATTTTTATTTTTATATATAAATAACGAGAGAGAGAGAAAAGAGAGGAAGAGAGCGGGTTGGGGTTCGCTTGGGAAACCATCGGAGAGTGTATCACGGGTGGCTTAAGCCTGCCCAGCCCACCACCAAACCGCTGTCGTACCAAACATGTGGTACGCTCGGCCTTATATGTGGGAGGAGCAGAAACTTATGGGTGCTTTGAAGTGCGTTCGATGATAAGCATTTATCAGCTTTCTTAAAAAGTCAAATTTTTTTGTCTTAATTGCTTATTATTTTCCCGGTAAATTATAAACATCTCATCCAAACCCTTCAAAATAGCTTATTGTTTTTTGAGGAAGCTAATAAGTCATAAGCACTCCCAAATACCCCCTTAGCATTTAAGTTGTGATGTTGATGTGTGAGAGAAAAAACTTAGCATGTAGAAGTGGAATTAGCAATCATAGGGTGCAGTTAACCTCTCCCTTAATAAACAATATATTTCTAAGGACAATGCTATTTGCACCCTTATATATAGAGGTCGAAAGCGAGTCAAATCATGCATTAGAAATGTAAAAACTAACTATTGATGTTGATGTATGTGAAGAGGATTTTAGCATGTAGGGGTGCAATTAGCCTTCCCATTTCTAAATATCATGTAAATTATAGCGTCGTGTTTACTTGTTTAGTAAATCAATATTATTTATCTTATTGATTGATCATAAAGAGGACTGAGAAAACTTATCTGTAAGAGACAAAACGAACAACCAATGACCCAGACTCTTATCCAGTAAATGTGAGAAATGACTTTTATCCACTAAAAGCTTATTATGTTTAAAATGTTTACCATTAGTCTCTTTAGAAAGTTACCCAATAAGGTTTGACGTGAATCTTTTGTCGGTAAACGCTTACCCGTTATGAATTTTGGTAAATGGTTCCTTCCGTTCGTGAATGATGGATAATGAGAGCACACCTTAATCACAGAGGGGGGGGAGGCAAGGCAAAGAAGTTCCTCCGTGCTTGTTGTACAAGAACCTCACTAAGTACTGGGATGCATGGCATGATATCTAACATCACTAGTAAGCTACTAGATTTAGAAAAGGAAAAAGCTAGTCTTCACTTAATTGTGATAGATGGAAGGTCGATAGATATGAGCAGAAGATACGAGACTGCTTTGCCAGAGGCATGTGCGATATTGTTGGCCGATTAGGTAACAAAAGGACATTGCTCAACAGTCTGTTGGGGGATGAAGCACATGATCAGAACTTCAATGTCGTACCTATAGTCGGTATAGAAGGGATCGGTAAAACTACTCTTGCTCGACTTTTGTACAACGATACAAAAGTGAAGGACCAATCAAAGTCAGAGCATGGGTTTGTGTTTCCGGTGAGTTTGACATCTTGAAGATAAGTAAAAGCATCTTTGAGTATGTCACGGGGAAAACAAAGATTTCACCGATATAAATTTGCTTCAAGAGGCTATGGAAGAGAAACAATTTATTCTCACTTTGGATGACATATGGAATAAGAACAGTAGGAATGGGATACTCTTGTGTGCCCATTGCACGCACAGGAACTCTTAGAAGCAGAATTATCATCACAACTCGGATGGAGCAATTAGTTAGAAAGTTGGGTTATGATCAAAGCTCTGCTTCTCCTAACTTCTTTCTCAATGTCCAAATATGTAATTCATAAAAATAAATTCCCCGCCACTTTCTAACACGATTGATCTGTTCCACGATATCGTGAGGGCCATACTCATTACACGTCTGCTTCAACCTTCGGTCCTCACTGAGGAGTTGCCGAAAAATCCACCGGCGGATGCCACTGATGCAAGATCTCTGAGTCATTGATCTTGGCCCATAGGCAGGTACCATCTTTGTTTTTGTTGTTGCTTTATTTGGTTGATGCAGATGTTGTGCAATGAGTATGGCCCTTA
Source organism: Carthamus tinctorius (assembly GCA_001633085.1). Lineage (NCBI taxonomy): Eukaryota > Viridiplantae > Streptophyta > Magnoliopsida > Asterales > Asteraceae > Carthamus > Carthamus tinctorius. The sequence continues at coordinate 6,122 of LUCG01016837.1, read as the reverse complement.
CGAGCCGAATAGATCAATCGTGCCNTTTTTTTGGGGGGGGGGGGACACAGACCTTCACAGAAGCTCAAGTGGTCCTCTATTGTGCCTTTAGTAACCGTCTCGAAACACTACAGACCTGATCCATAGGTTTTTGATCAACAATAAGTGTAGTATGTGACTAGGCGTACTGTGTGACTATGCGACGGAGCGAGGACAGCTGTTTGGTGGGACATTTATTTTTATGAATTACATATTTGAACATCGAGATAGAAGTTAGGAGAAATAGGCCTTCAAAGCTTTGATCAGAACCCATCTTTCTAACCAACTACTCATTCTGAGTTGTGATGACAATTCTGCTTCTAAGATCCCCTACAATGGGTGCACCAGAGTATCCCAATCCCTACTGTTCTCCTTCCACTCGTCATCCAAAGTGAGAATAAATTGTATACTCTTTCAGATCCTCTTGAAGTAAATTTATATCGGTGAAATCTTTGTTTTCCTCGTGACATACTCAAAGATGCTTTTACTTATCTTCAAGATGTCAAACTCACCGGAAACATAAACCCATGCCCTGACTTTGAAGTGGTCCTTCAGTTTTGTATTGTTGTACAAAAGTCGAGCAAGAGTAGTTTTACCGACTCTACCCATACCAACTATAGGTAGGACATTGAAGTTCTGATCATGTGCTTCGTCCCCCAACAGACTGTTGAGCAATGTCTTTTTATCACCATGTCATCTAACAATATCGCATGCCTTCGGCAAACCGGTCTTGTATCTTCTGTTCATATCTACCGGCCTTCCATCTGTCACGATTAAGCGAAGAATAGCTTTTTCCTTTTTAATCTTGTAGCTTGGTGGTGATGTTAGATATCATGTCATGCATCCTAGTACTTAGTGAACTTGTTGTACATTAAGTAGGGAAGAACTTCCTTGCCTTGCTTGTGATGGCTCCTAATCTCTCTTGATTCATGTCATGATTCATATCTTCAGTTTCCTAAACGTCTAGCACACCGTCTATATCATAAGCCAAGGGTTGGAGACGATTCGACCACCCTTTGACATATTCATTAGCTAATTCCTTCTTAGAAGCATTGTTAAGGAGATCTCGAATCTCAAATAATGATGTCTCCCATTTCTTCACCTCAAAATGAATTATAACCAGTTTTTATAGGCTATAGAGCTAACTTTTCAAAGAGCATCGGAAGGCAGAAACGAGGATATCAGCCGTTGTTTTAATTTGTGTGTGGAGTTGAAGTGAGAGCAAAGAGTGAGTCTAAATGAAGATGGAAGAATGGGAAGAAAAGAAAGCTAGCAAGATGAAAGAATCTAAAGTTTTGACCCTTTTCAAAATAGTAAACCGCATGGAAAGTGGAAACTATGATGGAAAATGGGACAAAATGAAAAAGCCTGAGAACGTTCTATTAATTGAATCCTTGGGCTTCTCTCTTCTTTATTCCCGCCACATTGCTTCTCGGACCTTCTCATAGTCGTAAAGTTTTTGTTCCTGAAGCTTAATGGTCATTAAGCTCGTTGGAAGGTTTGAGAAGATAAACAAGGGAAGAAAATGGTGACCATTGATCTCCATTATTCCATGAATGAAGAACCTTATTTCTATAATTAAAAAGCACAACTCAGATGATGGTGAGTTGTGGGTTTACTTAGAAGTTTGTTTTGCTTTATGTTTAAAAGCTTTATATATTGGGACCCAACCCAATGCCCTTTTTTCCGTTTGATAACCAATGTTACTTTTTTCAAGTTTTTGACAATGGATTTGGAGGATTAAAGGTCCCTTTTTGATAGTTCTTAGGAAAGCCCAGTAGTTTAAAACAACGCCCAATGGTGTGACCATTACCACCACAATGCTTGCAAATTAAGATAGGTCTAAAGGGCTTCTTTTTATTGTCATTAGCTTTATTTAAAAAACAGAGTTTTGAACTTTACTAGTTGAGTTTATATTACTAGAAGAGCCTCGATGAGTCTCTTCTCTAGATACAATAGAAAAGGTTGTAGAAACAGTAGGTAAAGGATATGTGGTTAATATGCTAGTCCTAACGGGCAAGTACATTTCATCTAATCCCATCAGGAGCTGCATGAGTTTTAAAAGCTGATTATTCTTTGTAAACTCATTAGAAGCATTACAAGTGCATGCAGACAGTTTAACTAAAGCATCAAACTGCCTCCACAATAAGTTCAACTTATGACAATATGAGACAGAAAACCCCAATTTTGAGAAAGGGGATTAATCTTTTGATGCAAATTAAAAGTTACAAAACTATCCACCTTATCATAAGTTTCTTTTAGTTTAGCCCAAACATGAGAAGCAACCTTAGAAACACTTGACCTAAAAACAATTCTTCTATCACAAAATCTGTGACGGCCCTAATGCAAGACCCATCAATAAATCCCAACATATTTTTAGTTTCAAGAGCAAGAACCATGGCACATGCCCAAACCTTGTAATTTTTTGTACCATTTAATTTCAAGGTTAGGACATGAGTGCCACTGGTATCACTGGGATGTAAGTACAAGGTGTTGGAAATTTAGTTAAAATTGTAGGTTTTAACTAACTTTGGATACATTTAATTATGTATATATATATATATACATGTGTGTTGTATATATAATAAACTTTTAGTGGGTTTGTATTATGATATATGAGAGCTTAGAAACCATATATTATGTGTCCAAAATGAAGCAAGTGTGAATGAGATATTGATGTACAAAGTAGTACTTTGGAATCCAGTTTTAATATTTGTAATCGGAAAAATCAATTTGATTTTAAAATCAAATTTGAATATTTGTAACCAAAATTTAGTTAGTTTTTAAATTTATTTCAGTTTTAATTTCATTGTAATAAAAATTATAACGGTTACAATCTTGAGTTTTAAGACGTCGGTTTCAATCTTGAGAATTAAAACTGTAATTAATTCGTCGGTTTCATAGAGATGATTATCGATATAAAAGGGACCAATGTAACGCCCCGTTTTCCAAGTTATGACTTTTAACGGTGGTAGTATGTGTTATGTTAACTTTTAAGCTTTTTGTGTGAATTACAGAACTCTGGGGGCCTTAATGTCATTCCTCAAAGTGGAGGGTGGTAGTGGCATGTATATAAAGGAGTTAGAAACCCTATTCTCTCATTAGTTGCCTGGTAGCGATTTTGAGAGAGAGAGAGAGAGAGAAGGGGGGTTCTTGGCGATTTGGTGTTCCAAGTGAAGGGGGAAAATCATCAAATTGTGGTGGCAATCAAGAAGTCAAGCGTGAATTAGTGAAATTCTTCAAGGTATGAACCTTAATTCTTTGTTTCGTTGTATGGTTTGAAGTCTAAGATAATGGTTAGCGTTTTGATTGGTTTAGTTGCGAAATTGATGATCAATAGATCATCAATTGGGTGTTTTAAGACTTGGTTTATGTTAATGGGTTGATAATAGTTGATTTGGAATCGATTGTATGCATTAAATTGATCCAAATGGCCAGATTTTAGGTTGAGAGGTGAAAACCTCGACTGGTAGGGCGATTATTCGCGTATAGGCCGAACTGGGCTCGTTTTGCGTTTGCGAAAATCCTCTGGACAACTCTCGCGTTGTCAAGCCAGTTTCTCACGTCGTGAGGACCTTCGCGCCGCGAAGCAGTACTCTCCAATAATTCACTTGTTCAGTTATCAGCTCGCATACGCGAAACCTCAATCTCGCATTTGCGAAAACTTTTTGTCCACTTAAGCCAAGTTTATGTTGGTAGAATTGAGAGCCTTTGGGGTGGTTTGCTAGGCCTAAGGCTTAAGGTTCGGGTATGGGTTTAGAGCTCAATTTTGAGTAGCCTGTTTATGTATACGTTGTATGTGTGATATAGGTACTTTCGTTTAATCACGTTGTGGTGTTTCAAGTACTTGTAATTGGACACCGTTGACAGGTGAGTACGTTAACCTGTGCTCAATATTGATATGTGTACTGATCATGTATGCTATGTGGGATATGATAGACTGGCATGTAATGTTACGATAGGACACATTGTGGTGGTGACACTACCGTGTGGACTAAAAGGGATCAAGAGACTTGGTACCAGTGTTAGCTATGATTCTCTTGGTGCTTGCACCTTGAGGAAATGGTTATGATGCATGTCCAGTTCTACTTTTATGCTTATAATTATGTTATATGCTTATCATAGAGTTTAGGTTTGTGTTCACTAAGCGAAAGCTTAACCCGTTGTGGTTTATGTGGTTTAGTGGCAAACAGATAAAGGGAAGGCACACGTCTGATGACTCAGATTGGAGGCAGTTCAACAAGGATTTTTACAAATGTTTTTCATATACATTAAATATGGGTTTTGTTTATGGTTTGCAAAGCGATCATGAAATTGTTTTTGATGAATTGGATTATTTACATTTAAGACCCATTTTGGGAATTTTGTTACAACGTTTTAAATTATTTGAGCTTCCGCAATTTATGGTTACTTTTCTGTTAAATATTGTTAAAAAGGTTTTGAGGTGTTACAACCACGGGGTTCTTTCTTAGACACAACACCACACACTTCAGTCTTCAACCTCTCTTGTCTCTCTACGGCACTCGAATTTTCCGGTGATTTTTCACGCAAGTAAACTATCCGGCAGCTTAGGTTGCTTTAGCCATTGTACCCTGGGAACAGACGGAAATTCTGTTTAAGGGAATAGTGTTAAACACGAGCATCGACTACTGATTTCTTTGGTTATCTCGGACAATTCGCTGCACTTCAACAACATCTGTTTTTCTACACCTTCTTATAGTATTCTGGATTTGTTTCCGGGTTTTATTTTAAATAAAAACCAACAATCTTAAACAGAATTTGTTTAGTCTTATGTTTCAGACTTTTACAAAAATCGAGTATGTTTCAATTGTTTGAATCATATAATTAAAACAGATTGCTTGAAATGTTTTTTGCAATAAACAATGTTTGCATCAAACAGATTAAATTCCGTTTACTGAATGTCAAAATCGAGTTTGTTTCGATTATTAAGACAAATTATTTATAACAAAACAAATTGTAGTAAAATGAATGTTTGAACAAAAATCATGTTCATTTCAATTGTTTCATTTCTGTTTTGTGTAAAAGTGGCACTAATTATTGAATATGAAACAATTTTCAGGAACCAAACAATGGTCAGAAGTTAACAGTTTCTCCCGAAGAGATGTTAAATCTCGGGATCAAGATTTTGGGACAATTGGTTTCTTAACACGAGAAACAATGATGTCGGCCACTCGAGGATGGTTTTTGGATACGTTAGCCGAAAATCATGTTACTAACTCTCGATCGGATTTTTTTGATCACAAAAGCATCGAGGGAAATGTGAGACTATTAAACCGACGACGTCTGAAGGTTATTGGTATAGGAACAATGAAGTTAAGATGTTCAAATGGAAAGACCTTGACTCTTGAGAAGGTTCTTCATGTTCCTAAAATATCCAAGAAACTAGTTTCTGCGGGAGAATTAACAGAAAATGGATGTGTTATAGTACTCCATTCCCGAGCGGTGATACATGGGCAAGGAAGTATCTTGTATGGTGAGAAAATAGGTCGGTTATACCGATTGGATCTCGATGATGTTATCGATATCTCGGACGATGAGAGTTCTGGGGATAGTAACTTTATCTAGTTTATCGTTGATGTATCTTTAAGTTTTGATAATAAATTTTGGCTTGAATTTCGTTTTCCAAACTTCATAAATTCTTGATTAGTTTTATATAAATATGTTTGTTTAAAGTTTACATCTAAAGGATATACACAACTCTCAAGATATCACGTCTCAAGATACCAAGTCTTAAAAACAATCGGAATATTAATCATTTTCGGAAATGAGTTTTACATGTATTAATATAAGACGTTGGCCATCGACATCATGAAATAGTACCCTAAAATGTGGGTGTATCTTACTAATTGGAAATTAAAAAAAATGATGAGATAATTAATTCGTTGGAATTAATTCGTTTAATTGTTTCTCAGTTACGAATTTCGGTTTTAATTTCTTTAACGGTTTGGCAGTTACGAACTAATTACGTCAGTTATGAATTTTGGTTTTAACTCGTTTAATTGTTTGTTAGTTATGAATTGTTTACAAACTTCGGTTATAGTTATGAATTAACCATGTCGGTTATAATTCGTTTAATTACGAAT
>LUCG01016826.1:0-11928 GCA_001633085.1 Carthamus tinctorius | reverse complement strand
GTGACAATTTTCAAAAATAAACGTCACCATAATTCAAGCTACGCTGACGCTTTTGAAAATAAATGTCGTCGTATGTCATGCTGTAGTGACGATTTTCAAATACAAAGATCACCATAAGTTATGTTGCGATGACGGTTTGAAAAATAAATGTCACCGTATGTCATCTTATGGTGACAGTTTTAGAAAATATTTTACTTTTTTTACATATCAAAGGTGACGGTTTTAGTCAATGGTAACAGTTTTTGATGTGATTTGGTAACATTTTTTAAACGTAACGAAAGGTATATCAAAAGTGACAGCAAAATAGATAACATTTTTAATGTTCACGAAAACCGTTATCGTATACCTATAGTAACGGTTTTTAACCGTCACAAATAACCATTTTTGTAAGGGTGAAAATTGCCGATGACAAGGATCGAGGCATAAGGGACTATGCTACCCCCAACTTTACTAAATCAAATCAGGGCATTCTTGCTCCCGAAATTACTGCACAATCTTTTGAGCCAAAACCGTTGATGTTTGCTGGGATTTTATGTTCAAAAACGGGTTTCAAAAACGGGATTTTATGTTCAAAACGGGTTTCAAAAACTCATGAAAGATCAAAAGATCTTACATGCAACGGAAGCAAAAACAACAAATCCTTGAACAAAGGCAAAACATTTTGATCCCACCAAGAGATCTTGTTGCATGCAATGAAAAGATGAAATATAAAACTTAAAGAGAAGTTTGAGATACAACCTTTGAAGCCTTTGGATCCTCACAGGAGGTTGATCGTTGATGAAGATGGTAGAACCCAAAGTAGAGTCCCTCTATCGGTATCCACCAACAAGCTCCAATACCTTGTGAATGCTAGTTCCCTCTTGATGATGCAAAAGGAAGAAGTTCTTGAACAAATCTACAAGAGATTTGTTAGATTAAGAACAAGAAAACCACCACCTATGGTGGTTTCGTCCAAGAACAAAAGAGAGAGGGAGAGAAGAGTGAGAGACTTTCAAGTCTTAAAAAGGGGCAACCATAAAAACTGTTTTGTCACCTCCTCGGCAACGGCGACAAAAACTTGTTGGGAGGGTTTGGAAGGCTCCACCGCTAAGGAGGATTGGATAATCAACTCCCCGACAATGGCGCCAAAAACCAATTTAGAAATAAACAAATAAACTTCGGTCCAAGTATAAACCTTGGTTTACTGTCGTTTTCTAAAAACAAGTAATAAAATGGTACATGTACCAGATACCGATCCCAGAGAGAGGCGTGAAAACAGTCTTTCGATGATGCCCAGTTATAAAAGGATTTTCGTGAGGTTTTTCGAAGAAATAGTTTGATTTGATTGGTTAGTAACTTTGTAAATTAAGAACACAAAAACCAGTTATAAAAATAAGCAAAGAGTGCAAAACTTGTTTGGGAAAAATAGGTTAGTCGGTAAAATGATGGTAAAAACAGCTTCATTTATTTTTAATTTAATGTTAAGCGTAACCTCTAAAAGGCTAACACATTTTCATATGTACGGTTTATTTATATTTATAAAACTGACGTATATTTTGGTCGAGATGACAAACAATTGAGATATTGACACGAGACACCTCGTATATCTCAAAATTGTCATTTCAGATATTTAACTAATACAGTAATACTAAAAACTTGAAGCGTTTCCACGGTAGTTATTGCCAACCATCATGACTCCAAAATTAGTATAACTTTAAATGAATAAATAATGTTAAAAACTTGCAACGCCAATTGGGTTAGAATTTGACATTATTGCAAAATTAAGACTATTTATAAAATAACGTCAAAACTCGAGGGTGTCACCACGGAATCTATTGCTAGATCTCCTACACCTCAAGATTGAATTATATTTGTAAGAGAATACCAAAACTCGAGGGTCTCACCACGAAATCTATTGCTAGATCTCATACACCCCGAAATTGGAATCGTCGTACCACTTGAGAAAAATACATGTTGCTTTATACGTCATATAAAAATAAATTAACCGCACATAATCTTCAATGAAATATCTAAATCCAAAATAATGAATACGTCGTTAATATCTTATACTTAAGGTTAATAGTGACTTCTGAAAAGTCAACACATTTTCATATATATATATATATATATATAAATATTAAATAATTAAATCGACGTAATCTTCAACGAAACTTTCATACCATAAGCGGCCACTTTTAGACTTCTAGAAGGTCTATAGTTGAGAGACTTGGACTCAAATCTCATTCGGGTCGAAACTCACGTTAATAGCAATCTCTGAAAGATTGACTCATTTTCATACATCGACGTAAAAGTATAACATTTATATATAATCTTCAATGAAACCTTAAAATTATTATTTTAACGACGAGACCTATAATTATATTATTTTCTTTTTACCGTGTGACCCTCAACTTTGTTTTACACCCTTAGCCAGGTTGTCAACGTGTTATTGCTAGGTTTCTTAAAATAAAATATTTATAAAAATAAATGACGGAAAAGTAAAAGCAGTTAAAGCATTAGTATATCTTGCGAGAAAAGTAAAGACGAAAGAAATCGTATAATACGTTCGTTGGCCGTTTGGATTCGTTCAAATCGATTACAATAGACATTAATTATCTAAGGAGGATGAATTCCTCCAAACGTAGAACCAACGAAACAGAGCAATGATAACTTTGAAAAGTAAAGTAACAAGAGCTTTGTAACGAGAACTAAAACTTAAAATTGATGGCAACGTCGAACCAAGTAAATATATTATTTTAGGCATCTTCTAGCTCAAGCAGTATGATAGACCAGAAGGATTTATTGCCTAAAGTAATATACTACGAGAGAACGATAAGTAACTAACTATGAAAGCAAAAGTAACCAACTCGACTCCGACACCTAAGGAGTGAGCAACTAACTAGAGTTTAGAGAATTTTAAACCATCAATAAAAGTAATAATTACGGAGTAAGTAACGGTTTGGTTAATTCGACTCCGACACCCAAGGAGTGAATAACCATCTAAACTAAAGAGAAAGCAAAATAATTCTTCCAAACTAATGGAGAGAAAGGTGTAACTATTCTACTAACCAAGCATACTTATTTATAGTAATTAAACCGGACTCACGGCCCGTTAAGCAACTATTCTAGAATGTTCCAAACCCGATGTTTGGTGATAAAACGAGCCTAAAAATTGATCCAAGTAATGTCCAATTCGGCCGCCCCAAGTGCAAGTAAACGACCCATCAAAAATAAACGAAGTCTAAGAAAGTGTTTGTAATGTACGAGCCCAAAACGAAATCAATTAAACCGGCCCATCTTGTTATCACAAGGCCACGGCCGAAGCTCCATGCTTGCGGCCCATGGTCTTCGGCCCAACCGCAACATCATCATCATCGGCCCATTATCATCGTCCCATCTCCATCTTCAAGCTTTTGGTCCAACTTTATCACCATCTTTTCTCGATCCATTCTCTACAAAATTCGGCCCATCACTATAGTGGGCCCAAAAATGCTACCTGAAATAGTCGAGATAAAAATAGATCAAAATACGACATTTTTAGCATAAAAATCAAGGATTGCACGAAAGTGTCATCAATTAGCAAAAACTCCTAATTATAGCTAAAACTATATAAAAACAACTATAATTAAATAAAATCTACGCTAATTTGACGCTAAAAGTGACCAAATAAGGGTAACTATTTTACCCTTATCAGCTAGGCTCAGGTGAGTTCCCTTGCCAAACCATTTGATAAACTGAAAATGTTTATGAACTATTGTGAACTGTTCTTACTTGATAAATTGTTATTTTAATGTACCTTATGCGCATGCTTGTATTGAACTGGATATATGATTGTGTATGGGTGTGTCGCATAGTGGACTTAGGGTACCAAGGTTTGGTGTACGTCATTGGGAGTTGTGATTGTAGCCTAGAGCACGTCTTCGACGTGTGACCCAAAAGGGCGATAGCCTAGGGCCCGAATATGTTTTGAGTGACCCTGAAAGGGCATTTGGGGCATGAATGAATTTTGTGTGACCCGTTGAGTGTCTAAGTCTACAATGCGCTACCATAGATTTAAATGTTTTATAATTGGGCCAGCGGGCCGGACTTGTGATAAAGCTGTTTTTTGAGGGAATTCACTAGACCTTATGGTCTAACATTCGCTTTCAAAACCTTTTTAAAACATTTACAGGGGAAATCCATAGAGGAGGGTCATCAAAGGGGAAAGAGAAGATCCAAATCTAGAAGAGAGGTTAGCGTTGGAAATAGACAGGCGGTCACTAGTATTACTTAATCTCAGGTGTGGAGGGTTGTTCCACCGGCACTACCCTAGACTATGTTATTTTGGTATTATTATTATTTTCCGATGCGTTAGATCATTGGGATTTGCATTATTTCTGTTATGGGATTTTGGGTTGTTACACATTTTGCGAGAAGACATCAAATTTGATACTATCATTTATTATACACAAGCTTTAATCATATATGATTAAATACATGTTACATGACAATACATAGATGTATAATCATATCTGATCAAACACATCCAAAGGTCGTGCAATCATATATGACATATATATATATAGTCGGTTTCTTTTGTGAACCCATTTAAACTTGTGAACTTTGTGAATCAAAACTGACCAATCAGAGATTTTAGAAGTTTTTTTATTTAAAAAAACAATAAAGGGAGTTATTCGTAACCGCCACATCTTTAATCATAGCCATCGATCTTGAATATGGACGGTTGTGATGTAGTTCACAAGTTCACACCAAAATAATAGTTCACAAATGAAACTTCCACTATATATAATGTAAAAAAATTAATATAGAATATGTTTTCTTTAATCCACGTAATGAAAAATCAAAAAGTTAAAAAGATCAAAATATCCTTGATTTAACGAAGTATTTTAACGGAAGTTTGCTTCAGGAACCTCCATCATAATGAAAGTGAAACCACACGTACCATGTTCATGAAATTTAGAGTGCATTTGGTATAGGGAATTGGAGGCAGAGAATAGGAAATGGAAGCATTTCTCTTGTTTGTTTACACTTAAGAAAAGGAGAAGTGAGAAAAAAAACCATTTCTTATTCCCTGTTTTTAATTCTCCCCCACATGGAAGGAAATGGTGGGAAATCAAAAGTTGAATTCTCGGGGGAAACAAAAAAACACGGAGAAATTGTTACTCATTTGTCTCTCTCTCTCCACCAAATCACAAAGTAGTTCCTCTCTCTTCACCGACGATTTGCTTTTATTCATCTTCTCCGACCGGTACGTCCCTCTCTCTTTATGTCTCGCTGGCACATGCTAGGGTTTGGCGCAGGCTAGGGTTAGACGGCAGGCAAGGGTTCGACGGTGGCAAGCTTCTCCAACGAAGGTATAATTCTCTCTCTTTCTCTTTCTCTTTTTCTCTGTTCTTTGAGTTTTTTCTTATGTGTTTCTAGTGTACTTAGATTCCGATGTCTTTGAGTTTTTTGTTGGCTGAAATATGTTTGTCTTGTTTCAATGAGGAATGCTTTTATCCTTTAGATCTAAGAATGGATTATTTAGGATGTTTTAAATCTTCGTATGATAAGACATTCTCTGAATTGTCAGCGATTTATTATCTATAGAAAGTACTTTTGGAAGATATGTCAACATCAGAATTGATGTAACTTTTTCACAAAAATAGGAAGCACCAAAAAACAGCCATTTGTCTGCATTACCAAAGTATCTCTCCAATTACAAGATTGTTGATCCAACTCCCCGAAGACTGATGAAATAATGATGACCCTAATCTAACTTAGTGTAGATATTTTATTTCAACTCAAGCTTGGGGAATTATCACTGAGAATGTTTTGTGATAATCCTTGTTATCTCAAGCTTTACATTGTAATGTATGTATCGAAGTCAGGGACTCGCTGAGTCTGTTTAGCGTCCCTGATAGAAGACATCAAAGAAATGAAATATCACCCCTGAAGACAAATAAGTCAAGCATATAGAACCATCAGCGATGTCGAAGAAGTAGCTGATGATAGAGTCAACATCGCTTGTGTTCTGAAGATGGATTCAGTGATAGCTACCTGACTACACCTGCCTGACGATCTGAAGTATGCAAGCCTCAGCGACCGCTGACCTCTCCAAAAGGGCCAGCGACCTCTGTCCGCTAATTAGAGACTTGTATCTGAAGATTTCCACTTTTGTCTTATTACCTTAAATGCACAAAAAAACAACCATGTTTTTCTGGCATAGTACATAAGGGACAGTCTCTACACAGTTCCTTCCGTACTTATCAGCTCCCAAAGCAACTATTTTACTTCATGCCCATACTGCTTTTCACACATGGGGTATATTTAAATAGCAAATAGTACAACAGGTCCACTAGATACACAACACGTGTAAAAGTGATCTTACCATGCATTTAATGCATGAAGTATAAATAGAGACCTTGAACGTGTTCTTCATACACATCAATTCATCTCTATCTATGCTGAGTCCTTTCCTTCTATTTATCTTTTCTATCTCTTTCTCTCTATATCTTACTCACTTAGTGCATAAGTGAAGACTTTGTGTCAAAACTTAAGATTGTTTAGAATAGGTCTAGTCCTTTTCTAATTCCGCAACAGTCTTGTAAATTCTGTATTTGAATTATAATACAAAAGAACTTAAAAGTGAACGAATCTATGTAATTGTATTTAACCCCCCTTTCTACAATTCCATGTTAACTTGAAGGTCACCACCTTGGGACCAACAAATATGACTGTGTCATATGCCATCAATGCATATGGGACTATAAATAGGCGAAGCCATGCACCATGTTTCTCACGCTTTCAAGCTCTTTTACAAGAAGTTGTGAAAGTCGATAAAGTTCTCTTACCTCCAAAGTTCATTACTTTTCTCAGTGTTTTAAAGTTGTCTTCTTATTTTTAGTTCTCTGAGTGTTTAAAATATTGTTTCAAATAGCTTGTTAGTTGTTTGTTTACCGCAACAACCTGTTTCTATGTGTAATTCTTTTTGAAGTATTTCAATAAAAGAATTTTATATAGTAATTTTTGTGTTAATTTTTAAGTATTGTATTCAACCTCTCTTCTACAATACCCTGTTAAGTTAAGCCTTTAACTTGGACCTAACAATATGGTGCATACAAGTGGGTTCGGTTACTTGGACCTAAAGGGCCTAAAGGACCTAATGGACCAATAAGTAGTGTAACAAAGAAACATAAAAGACACAAAAGCATGGATGGAGATGAAATATATCGGGAGTCATGCAAAGAGATGAAGGAGGTCTTGGTTAGATTTGGGGAGATTGTAGGCGAAAATCTGAATAAAGAAGGTTTGGAGGCTTGTGAAATCTATGAGAAGGTTAATGATGAGTTGAAAACTTTACCGGGTATTATTATGAGCAAACGTTTTAAAGCAGCTCATTTGATTGGTAAGGATATGGTTCTAGGACGGTCATTTCTTGGGTTAACACGTAAACATAAAATTGGCATGGTAGAATCATACATCGATGTTTCTATGTGATAATTGTTTATGGTTGAATATTGTTTTTGGTTACACTATGGTTAAAGTGGTTTTTCTGGTTTCACTATGTTGAAGTACTTTTTTTTGTATGACTATGGTTGAAGTGATGTTTTTGAATGTAACCATGGTTGAAAAGTTTTTTTTGGATCCCCTAAATATTAAAAACAATGCTTTTAGTATCTTTTCGGTTTGATTAATACATCTTAATTATTAAATTATGCATCTTTTTGTATGTTTTCTTGGGCTTGAATAAATGATTGTTGTGAAAAAAAAATATGGGTGCAAATGATAAGGCTGATACAATTCTCTAATGAATTTTTTGTTGTACAAAACGAAAGAAACGATTCTTTGTTACATTTCTCCATTGAAATCTCCGTGCTATCAAACAGAAAAGTCAATTCCTATTCTCCATACCAATTCCCTTTCTTCGTACCAAAACGCAACCTTAAGGTTTAAGGACTTTGTCGTAATTAACCTCAAAGCATAGGGACAAAATTTGTAATTTACTCTAAAATTTAAAATTGGGTTATTGGATTAGATTGATCGACCCAATTAGTTGATGGGCTGGACATGCAGGCCCTAGGGTTTGGAGAGATCCACGTATAAAAACCTCGCTTCGTTGTTACTCTCTTCCAAAGCTGAGAACCCGAGAGCAGACGGCGGAAAGCTTTCTCGATTTGGAACCATAGAAGGAGGGATCTCGACGATATGGTTAGGTCTTCGTTCTCTTATATCACTCACTGTAATGTGATCTCACTCTTCAGTAGATTGATTGTTTCTTTGAAAAATCTGTGTAGACTTTTAAGAGAAGAAATGGCGGACGTAACAAGCATGGCCGTGGCCATGTTAAGTTCATTCGTTGCTCCAATTGCGGAAAATGTTGTCCAAAGGTATCAAATTCCACTCGCTTTTCGATTTTGTTTGTAGTTATTGAAATTGAGGTCATTTAGGGATGGTGAATAGGTTTCTCTATATAGAATCTGTTTAATCCTTTGTTAAATTGTATGTGGATGGATATATCGTCCTCGATTTCATGCGTTAACGTGAAATTTTGGGAGCGATGGTGGATTTTGATTGCAAATTTCTGCGTTTATAAGAAACATGATTGCATCTGATGCTTGGAATTTGCTTATGTTCAGTATTCATATTTGTTATCCAATTTGAGATTATCTGCACATTTGTTTGTAGTTTAAATTCATCATATTAGGAAGAGTGCATGGATTAGGCTTTTGCTTCTACTTGAGGATTTGATGTAGGGTTGATTGTGTCTAATATTATGTATTTATCTTCATTTAACATGCAGATTTAGTCAAATGATGTTGTGTTGCAACATTCTTGAAGTCTTGCTATGTTTAATACATTAGAGGAGACTGTTAGGAGCAGTGCATGGAATTTGAAATGAATATATAGGAAGAATGTGAACATTGAGTAATTGCTTTAGGTTGAGGTTTCAAGCTCACAATTCACATGATAACATTTTCTGTGTATTTTATATTATTTTTCCAATTTCTTATTATTGAAGTATATTTAACCAAATGTCAAACATTATAACTATGTCTGCAACCAAACATTGCCATTGATGCTTGATTGAGGAATTAGTAAGTTTGTTGAACAGTATAAAATTGTGTAATGGTTAAACCCTTTTATGAAGCACTATTTTGATAAATGGCCAAGATTATGGCTTCACAATTCTATGTCCTAAACCTGAACGGTGCACCAAACTGAATCGGTTGTCATTATGTTATAATGAACTGAGATACTTGTCTTTAATGATTCTGTTCAGTAAAATCTGTTGCCTGTATCTTGTATTTTGGAGATTGTATTCTTGCCACTTACGTAATTTGCATTAAGGTGCTAACATTGCTTGCCATTTAACAAATTTCGTTTGTTGATATAGGATAAGGCTATCAAGAGATTCCTTGTGAGGAACATCGTTGAACAAGCTGCTGTTAGGGATGTCCAAGAAGCCTGTGCTTTTGACCGTAAGTCTCTTTTTGTAATATGACTGCTTTAAGGCTGCTTCAGATATTAATGTTAATTTTATTAAATCACATAATTTGTTCTATATGCAGAGTACACCCTTCCCAAGTTGTACGTGAAGATGCAATATTGTGTTTCTTGTGCAATTCACTCTAAAGTTGTCAGGGTCCGCTCTAGGACTGACAGGAGGAACCGTGAGCCTCCAAAGCGATTCTCTCGTCCAAGGGTACGCCACTTATCCTTTTTTATAGTTACTTCATCATAAGTGATATTCCATTTCACTACAGAATTCATAAATGGGCCTAGATGCAATACTTTCTGAAACTTTGTTGTATGTTGCCTTTACTTATATTGTGTTGAATATTTTTGTATTCAAGGATTTGGTTTGTCTGCTGCTGTCTCTTCTGGTAATTGAATGTCTTTTTTGGTTGTATTTTAGGATGATGCCCCAAAACCAGGACAAGGTCCCCGCCCAGGTGGTGCTGCTGGTCCGGCTCCGGTGCGTACTTGAAGAGGATTCTCTCATCGGTCTGCTCATAGATTCCGAGGCTTAATTTTGAGTATGTTTTGCTATGCCATTTGCTGTTTAGTGTTTTAGCATTTATTTGGTTTCGTATCGACAATTTCTTCCTCATGGTTAGTTTGGAAATCTTTATTAGATAAATTTGTCGGTTTTGTTGTTTGTTCTAATGAAAGTAAGCATGGTTTGAACAGTGCTTTTACATCCATAAGATAATGCCATTTTGATAAGATCGTGATAGTCAACCTCATTTGATTTGTGTTTTGGATGTCTTGAATTCTTTTTTATCCGTCTTTACATGACAAACTGTAACTATGGTGCAAGGTTTATATGTGTCTTTTGTTCCCTTGTTAAGTGTGTGTACTTTGGGGTTAGAAAGTTGTTTTTCAACAAGTTTTGGAAGAATTTGACATTAAAAGAATTTGTTGAGGATAGAGATGGCCTGGCACAAATCGTTCACACGACAACGGTCCTTGGTCTCGACCACAAACACTTGCCCTTCTTCTATGTGTAAATCCCATTCTTCCGAATTGGTGTCTGGTTGGACCCAAATTTTCCCATTTATTTCACAAATCAATTTTAAACATATAAAAGAACTTTTTTTTTTTGTAGATTTTTAGTGAGTAATAGTGATGGCCATCCTTAACTGGTTATAACCGGCGCGGTTGGTAACCGGTTATAACTGGCCTGCCTCGTAACCGGTTAAAGGTCCAGTCAACACCATCGGTTAAGGATTTTGGACAGATTCGCATAACCGGTTATAACCAGCCCGGAACCGGTTAAGTAACCGGCCTATACCCGGTTATAACCTGGCCCAATTCATTTTCAAAAAAGAGCCGTTCATAGAGCCATTAGGTGGGATTTTGACTCCTTTTTTGGCATTTTTACCCTCAAACACTCTAAATAAGTTGTTTAGTGTTTGGGTTCAATACCAACTTACAAAAACGCAAAAAAAAAGGCAAACATTTCTTGCTATAATTCGTGTTCAGACTTATATTCATTTCTTGCAAGTTCTACTCTCTCAACTCTAAAGTCTTTATTAGTCTATTCTAAATTTCTAAACTCTCAAGTTTCTATTTTAATCTCTCAAGTTCCAAAACGCAAAATGGCCGGTGAACAACACGATTCTTATAATGAGCAAATTGTTCAAGTTCTTGCCGAGCATGGACGAAAGGCCGTGGTTTGGAACTATTATCACTTGGTGATCCTCATGAAAGGGGAAAAAAAGACGTAATGCAAAGGTTGTGTGGAATTCTCTTTACAGCGGAAGGAAATTCCACGTTATATAATAAAAAATTTAAAAATTGTCTTAACCAATCCATAACCGGTTATAACCGGATAAAGTTAACCAGTTAACCGAATGACTTAACCAGTTAAGACCCCCAAATGGCTTAACCATAACCGGCCCATAACCGGTTACGGCTTAAACGGTTAAGACGCATTAACTGTTTTTAACCGGTGTGATCTATAACCGGCCCGGACCCGATTTTTAGCCATCACTAGCGGGTCATGTATTTCAAAATATCTAACCCTGCCGAAGCACATTATTAATTATAATTATCCATTTCTCTATTTTTCTGAATAGGTAGTAGATTCAGGAATATCGATTTGAGATAAGTTTGATCTACTCAACCTTTAATGTCGAATAAAAAAGGGTTAATTTCATATATGCCCTTATTAAAACTCAAAATATCATATTTACCCAACCTAAACTACTAATATCATATATACCCTTTCTAAACTATTAAAATATCATATTTACCCAAATATCAATTTTTAATCATTTTAAATCAAATTTAATCATAAAAAAATAGTTAAATGACTATTATACCCCTTTTTAAGTTTAATCCACAAATATCATATATATCCTTCCTAACCTATAAAAATATCATATTTACCCAAATAGTCATTTTTATCAATTTTTAACCATTTTAATCATTTTTCTAATCATTTTTGTCTTCAACCCTCTT
>LUCG01016796.1:0-13633 GCA_001633085.1 Carthamus tinctorius | reverse complement strand
ACTTAATCACTTACAGACACTTATGAAAATGAAGAACACAGTGTAAGAAAATCAAGAACTCAGTATACAGATACCCACCAAGGTTTGAGCNTAACATAGAGAAGACAACAGATCATGGTAAACATTCTAACAACATAGATTCGAGATGAAGATCGAGAAAGCTTACCAAGAACATCAGAGAGAGAGAGAGAGAGAAAACTTTTCACAGC
This sequence comes from Carthamus tinctorius, assembly GCA_001633085.1. Lineage (NCBI taxonomy): Eukaryota > Viridiplantae > Streptophyta > Magnoliopsida > Asterales > Asteraceae > Carthamus > Carthamus tinctorius. The sequence continues at coordinate 13,424 of LUCG01016796.1, read as the reverse complement.
TTCTGATATTTTCTGAAATCTTACTAATGAAAATAAAATATCTTCTTCTTTATATACTAGGAGAGATACACAATACCCCCTTGGGGTTTACAAAATAGCAAAAGAAACTTAAACAGTTATAAAGTTACACAAATGGAACTAAACTATTACAAGAATTAGAAAGTTACAAAAATGTTCTTGATAATCAATTGAAGCGTAAGTTTGCCTCAAAAGTGGTTGATTCGGATTGAGCTAACGGAAGTTTCTTCTAATAGCTTTATACTAATCATAGGTGGTAACACTTTAAGAGACGCTTGAATAGTGCGTATGAATTGGTTAGTATTCCTAAGATAGGATTAGTGTGATTCGAGAAATGCACCACCTTTTTGCGATAAGCATACACCATGTTGAAATAAATGATTTTAGAATGTGCTTGTTATCCGATGGAGAAACTCATAACTGTAAGTTCATGGAGACGGTCAAGATGACTTTGTGTTGATTTGCCTACCCAAGTGTTATTTTATGGGGTATTTGTGGTGGTGGTCTTAACTTCAGTTAAATGTATTCTTTTAAGGGAAGGGAGATGTGTGTGAAACCCTAAATTTGACACGTTTAAGACTGAGAATTCAGATGTGAGGGCATGAACAACTTGTCCAATATAAATGACCGGGAGGATACTAATATCTTTGCGAAACATCATATCGGAGCGAGATACAATTAGTAAAGAGCGAAATGTTGGGATAAATGGTGTGTTAGTCCGACATAAGACCGTAGTGATGGTAGAGTAGTTCGATGGTATGCACTTGTTGTTTGAAATACTATTTGAGGAATCGATAACTAACTATCAATTGAGTAGCATCGAATATAGACCAGTGGAGGTGGATAGGATCTCCATTGTGGTCAAGAGGCAACGTAAGAGTTGTGGTTGGAGGATGGAATCTAAAACCCTTCTTTGTTCATCGACGGAATTCCGGGGAAGGAATTCTATTAAGGGGAAGTGTTGTAATAACCGTAATTTCCGAAATTTACCGATAGTAAAACTCAAGTGTTTGGTAACATGGATTTGGGCTTTTAAATTCTCAAGGCTTAGAATTTGGAGTTGGGCTTTTAGGGACCATGTATATATATGAATTAGGGCTCCCTTTCTTCATTTCAAGGGAGAGTGAAAAGGTGTAGTGTGTGTTTTGGGAGGCTTTGTGAAGAAGGAACATTTGGGATAAATCAAAGCAACGGTGTGTGTGTGTGTGTGTGAAGACTTTGGAAGAGACATTGAAGAAGAAAGAAGACTACTAGTTGGGCACTTTGGATCAATTGGAAGCATCTCCATGAGGTATGACATTCATCTTTTTTNATCAATTCCTTTGTTAAGATTTGATTATCTAGGTTCTTGAATTGATTGGGTTTTGTTGGATAATGATTGGAATTAAATCAAAGAGTTATTACATCTTATTTCTTATTAATTTAGTTGGGTTTGATGTAATTAATTTGGGATTTGGGTTGTGTGTGGATGATTTGGTAAAAAACCCCCATTATGGGTGATTTTGGATAAAATGCATTGTAGAATTGGTGTTTAATCCATAAGTTTTATTGGGTTTTGATTTCATAAGGATAGGATATGATTTGGGATTTTTGGGTTTCTTTTAGTTGTTGTCCAGATCTTGTAAAAATCGTAATAAATCGCTCATAAATTGGTTTGAGGCGTGTAATATGTCCCTGGAATCGTATCGATGTCCTCTACAAACTGTATGTTTTGAGGAAGAGCTCATTTGGACTGTAAGTAAGTCAAAAATTGAGTTTAGTAGCACAACTCAATTCTATGAATGGATTTATTAATAAGTTTTTAAAATTTTGTATAAAATTGGTTTTAAATCCGTTTTGGATGATTCTTAGTGGGTTGGAAACATTAAAGGGTAGATTAAATATTTTGTTTAGAGTTCTTTAATTGATTTAGTGGTTACGAATTATTTATCTAGGTAACAAGGAAACTGCGCAAGTTGAATGAAAAATAGATTTAACTTAACCTAGCGAGGTGACTTCCCTTGCCAAACCCCATTTTGGATAAACTGAAAATGTTTGTCGAACTATTTTTGAAATGTTTTAGAGTATCTGATAACTACGTTCTTTACTGTAAAATTGATTATGTATTATAAGCATGCTTATATTAAATTGTTGATATGACTGTGGATGGGTGCGTTGCATAGTGGCTTAGGGTACCAAGGGACTGTCCACGTCCTTGGGAGTGATGAATGTAGCCTGGGCACGTCTCTGAACGTGTGACCTTGAAGAATGATAGCCTGGGGCCCGAATCTGTTTTGGGTGACCCTANTCCACAATGCACCACCGGTGTTTCTAATGTTTTATAACTGGGCCAACGGGCCGATTTTGTGATAAAACTGCTTTTGAGGGAATTAACTAGACCTTATGGTCTAACCCTCGATTTTACAAATAAACCATTTTCAGGTAAGTGTTTAGCAGAAGTTCCATCAGGAAAAGATTTGTAGTGTTGAAGTGGGAGCGTGTGACCGGAGACTTGTAGTTTTCGGAAGGTTCTTAGAGAATCTCAGTTGTTGCCGTGTATTTCGTCGCGGAAGAACTTAGTTGGGTTATAACTTTTAGGACATTTTCGTTTGTATTATGATATTTTTGTTCTTTAAATTTTGGGTTGTTACATTTTCCACAACCAAACGCACACTAAACTTTCTCAAAAAATAGACAACCAAATCGGTGCGTTTACTTGTGGAAAACTATTTTCATTTTCCTAGAAAATGTTTTTAGAAAATGGAGTTGAGTTTTCATTTTCAGTTTTCTATGAAAATTTTAGAAAACTCGTTTAGTTGAAATGATGGAGTTTTCATTTTTCATTTTTAGAAAATGAGGTGGTTGATGGTAGAAATTTTTTGGAAAATGAAAATGAAAATTGGAAAACTACCAAAAGTAGTTTTCTAACTTACACTACATTTTGGAAAATGAAAATGAAAACTTTTGAAACTAATCCAACTAAACGAATTTTTTAAATTTTCATTTTTAATAGAAATTTTCGCACCCTAAAATTTTCAAAAAGTTACATTCATCTTTAAAAAATTGATTATAATATTAAAAATATTACATTTAAGTAGTAAAATATAATTTCTCTTTTTATATTTTTATTTTCAAATTTTCTTATCGGTGCCTTCATTTGGTAATTATATGTGGGGTTATCTCCATATTTTGAAAGAAAAACTCTTATCTTTCTTCTATTTTCTCCATTTTAAAGACTAGTTGTGTACCCACACAATGCACTGAGTTGTAAAGTTTAAATTATAAAATATGACTAATGTTTTGCAACGCAACGCATATGGTAAAAGTTCAAGTACTTTGAACATTGTTAATCGTACCATTAGATAGTATCTCATTCCATATTAAGTATTAGGGGTTAAAAGGTTTAAAAACCATTGTTATGATAGTACTTTGAACGTTGTTAACAAAGAAACCCAAATCGATTGTGCAAAAATCAAAGAATTCAATTTCAAAGAGTAGAAAAAGCCCTGAATCGTCATCTTGGAAAATGAGCAGTCACAGAATCGTCATCTTAGAAATGAGGAGTGATCTGAGGATGAATCCATGAATCGTCATCTTGGAAAATGATGACCCGTCACTAAGAAATAGACCCATGTTTGATGCATCATTGAAGTTGTACCTTAGCATTGATGATTTGTAAAGATAAAAATTAAGGAATTAAGCACTAGAGCATCCCCAATAGCTTCTCAAAAATGGAGAAGTAAATAATTAAAATCTTCAAAAAAATCACATTCATCTCCAACACCTTCTCTATTTTGGAGATTGTGCAATTGAATATATTACTAAAATATTCAATACAACTTATAAAATATTATTTCTCTTTCCTACATATTTAATTTAAAGCAATTTCATTGGTAGGTTAAATAAAAAATGCATTCTCTCTCCTAACTAACCATTTTTTAGGATATCTTTAAATTTGGAGATTTTCATTACCTCTCTCCTACTTTCTCCATTTTGAAGAAGGTTTCGGGGAAATTGTTGGAGGCAAAACCCCAAAAATCTCCATTTTAAAGAAGTTGTTGGAGATGTTCTTAAATTGTGGTACATAATGCTTAAGAAGATGTTTTTAAGAGTTTGGGGTCCAAATGTTTTATAAAGTTGTATATGTAAGTTTTGAGGAAATTATTAGAGCAAAAAGCCCCAAAATCTCCATTTTAGAGAAGTTGTTGGGAGATGCTCTTAAATTGTGGTACATCTATTTGAATCATAATAAACAATACAAGTTTCTCTTAGTAGAGTTGGTTTGCATGGTTTTCTTTTTCCTTTTTTAAGCATGGGTTTGAACCTTGTTTGTACCAAATATCCTAGTTTTTATTAATTTTTTGATTTCATGTTTATCATTTTTATGAAAAACTTTTGGATGAATAACTTAAAATACTACTAACATCGGTTATTTTCATACATAAAAGAAGGGCCACCGACATACCAATAATGATTTTGTATAAAGTATCTATTGATTTATCTTTAGGTCAATAAATCTAAGGACCACTTGTTAAACATCACCTTTTTTATATTTAACTAGATACGTGCCAGCGCACGTTGCGACACAAATCATCTTGAATTTAACACCGATAACTTGAAAAATAATCTTGTTTCATGTTCAACTTTATTCTCATCAGACGATGCCAATTTTATGGTTGTATGTATTTTTTTCCCATATTAAATGTATACAAGGTATCAATTAAAATTCAAGGTAAACTTTAATTGATATAAACGGTAAGCTTTATGTCTGCAACTAATCAGAATTCGACAAAATCAATTTCGATTCAAAATTTTGCTTTTTTCTCTCTACTTCCTCCCCAATGATTCAAATCGACAGGGCAGGAAGGCCTATGGTATTAGCCATAGATGTGATCTCTGTCGAGAAGTTAACAGTTCGAGCATCCTTCTCTAGGCCTGTGAATAGTTATGGCATTTCATGGATCAATGGCACCGTGAAACAACGAAGTACTATTATCGGCAACCATGGAAGAATTCCTGATACTCTGTGGAAGGGGAAGTTTACATTTCATGTTTCATGTTTCATATGATTTCTTTTCATAGAAACACGTCGGTTGTTCATCTGCAAGTTCACGTAATCGGAAGGATATGTGCAGATCAACTGATCGGTGATGCCTACTATGATTTAGGTCCTCTTATCTCATCAGAAAACGAAATGCTAATTGGAACTCCTGTTGAGTCAGCGCTAGAGATAAAACACCACGGCACACTCAGACTCCAAGGGATGCTAAAGATAAGTGCGACAATTTACGAAGGGATGCTGATATAGCATTTCGTAAAGAAAGTCGTGAAAATGATTTTGAGACTTCAGATCCAGATTCTGAAGAACCGCAAAGGAAGCATGCCAAAAATTTATGTGAATGGTGCGGCAAATCCTTCTAGTGGTTCAAGCACATGAATAAGCATGAGAAGCGGTGCCCACACAAGGTTAGGAAGAAGCATTAGTGGTACAACATTATACTAGTTTCACATTCATATCGTTTGTAGGTACAACGTTATACTCATTTCACATTCATATTGTCTGTTTTTGTTATAATAAATATGACATTTTACATATACACACTAATTTCCGGATGGAAAATCCAGCTGCATCTTTGTAGTTGTATCACTGATTTTCGGATCCGGCTGCGTCTTTGTTGTTATTATGTTGTACTTGTTTCAAATTTCATGTCCATTTCTTAGATCTACCATTTTACATATGCACATTGTTTCCGGATGGAAAATCCGTATATATATATATATATATATACAACAGTAATTTGAAGGATAATTGATTTCTCTGGTGAAAAAGCCGACAGCCATTCAATGATTTCAACGGTGTAGATCAACCTTCAAATGGCAGGAAGAAAGATGGCAACCCCGACCAGTAGTGGCCTGGGGGTGGGTTGGGGAGTAGTGTGGGTTTATCCTTTGTTTTGTGGTTTTATTGGTTATAATTACGAAGTTACCCTTTTAACCTTTATTATGGAGATATTGATCTAAGGAAATAAAGTTAGATTTCTTTTTTAAAATAAAAATCATTTAAGGGTATTTTAGTCATTTTCTAGGAATATATCATATGCAAAACGACATTGATTATATAGATTTTTACTATAAAATTTGTTTTAAAAATCGTTATTTTTACTAGAACTTTTTATATTTGCATTCCAAGCAAATAAATAAAAGACACAAGAACATGAATATCAATATATAATTGTTCATGTTTTTTTAACCCATTTAAATATCGATTCATATTTCATAAAAATTCCAAAACAACTAAAAATATATGCTGAGAATGAAGAACGTCAACAAAAAGTTCTACCAAAGCCCTAAAGTTATTACACCAAATCAACTCATATTAACACATATGAATATCACTTCATAATTTACAAAAAATTGCAGAACAATTAAAAATTTATGAAGAAGATGAAGAACAACAACTAAAAGTTTTTTTTTTTGATAAGGTTCACCTGGGTTTGCCCAGGCTACATCCTTGGTAATTTTTACCGAGAGCTAAAGCATGCTCCCCTGGGATTAATACTCAGTGGCCCCTGGTTGCTCACCCCCGGATTCGAACTTGGGTGGGTTTTTCCCCAACACCAAGCCTTAACCAGTAGGCTGCCCCATTGGGGTTAACAACAACTAAAAGTTCTACGAAAATCAAAACCTTAAATCAACAATAGTTTGCGAAAACCCGATAATCAATAACAAAGGAATAGATGGTTTCTTTCCTCTCTCCCAACCATCCTCCAATTTCTTATTCATTTGATCGTTCTACTCCCATGGTAACTTCGATTAAAAAAAAATACAAAAACCTTAACCCCCAATCCCCTTCATAGAGATCCAGGGTGTGATAATTCAACTTGCCTTAAACCCAAATTAGCCAAATCAATGCCACCTGTGGGTTGGAAGTGACCAAGGTTGCATGCAGGTCGCATAGTGCATCGGAATGTGCACGCGCAGTACCTTATGCGAGTTTATGCAGTTTTACCCGTGAGCTAAGTCGCCTGCATCTGTTTTTAGCTCTACAACAGTGGGCTTGGCGAGTCCCATGCGGGTTTACTAGCCAGCAAGGTCGCTCGACCATCTTTTGGCCGCGTATGAAGTTTTCTTTCAGCTTTTTTGGTTGACAACACATATATACTCCTATTTTTATATTAGAGAAAATTTTACCTATATTTGTTTTTTAGGTTTGGGAGTACTCTTTGTTCCCTTATAACTATACACTCACTCATCTATATTTTTAGTATCATCTCATCTTCTCCGAACTAGTTAGAGCTCAAGAACAAAAGAAGTCATAGAAGTTTCTCTCTCCATTGTTAGAAGCTTTGTAACATCTCAAATGTATTATCATCAAGGGATAGTGGATCAATTCTCGATGTCCCCAGTCCGTGGTTTTTCTCAATTTGGGTTTTCACGTAAAATCTCGGTGTCTCTCTTTACTTTGTTTTATCTTGTAGTTATGGTTAGATATTGTTGCATATATTGTAACACCCGTAATTTTCGGATAATAAAACTTCGAGTCAACGTAGAAATGGATCTTTTAAGTTAAATGTGAAAGATAGGATTTTTGGGTTAAATCCTTGATTTTATGGTCTTGCTGGGTGGAGAATTCAATTACGAGTTCAACGGTTCTTTCTGGAGCAAAATTGGGGCTAAAACGAACAAGTTATGACTAAAACGGAACAGAAGACTTTTGCCCCTAGCGGCCGCGAGGAATTACCATTAGCGGTTGCTAGGAGCGCCTAAAAAATCCGGCCTTGATTTATCACCTTTCTAGCTACCGCTAGGGATTTGCATTAGTGATCGCTAGCAGGCTGCAGGTTAAGTACGAGAGAAATCGGGGTTTTTCTTCATTTGGGCATAACTTTCTCATAAAAACTCCGTTTTAGCCGATCGTTTTTGCTATGTTCTCAATTTTTTGAGCTCTCCAAGGCTACAACAATGGATTGAAGTATCAAGCTATCAAGATTTCATAGCTAAGTTCTTTATCTCCTTCACATTAGAGTCTCACCAGCATTGTTGGGGGTTTCTCCATCTTAAGGTTTTTGTTCAAGATCTTGAAGGGGTAAGCTCTATTTATGGTTTTAAGTATAGATCTAGGCTTATAGGATGTAGATCTTGAACTAATCTATAGTGTAAACCTTTTATCACTTTAGGTGGTCACTCAAGCATTAACTAGGGTTTTGGGTAAGATTTGGGGCTTTTGACTCCACAACCCTAAGGTGAGTTTTAAACCATTTGTTAAAATTAGATACACATCATAATGCTTGATTTAGTTTGTTTGCTATGATTATTGAAGTAGAGTGGAACGATGACAAGATGCTTAATTTATAGATCTCGGGGATATTATGTTTTTGTGAACTATGGGTGAAATATGACCATATTGGAATGGTAAATGGTGTACTTCATATGTGATATGTGTTTATATTGTATGAGTAGTCTCATATGTCTAAAATGCATGAATTAGATATATAGCTCGGTACATGATGGGAAATCGAGTAGTTCGACAATATATTGTATGTACCTAGATTACTTTGTAATTCGAGTGGATTTTCGTCAAGTAGCCCCGGATTTGCATTACGGGTGGATTTACGTCGAGTAGCATCGAATCTCCACTTCGTGTGGATTTTCGTCGAGTAGCCCCGAACTCGCTAATCGGGTGGATTTTCGTAGAGTAGCCTCGAATGAGCCAGACTCGGGTTTGCCTTGTATTGGGATTGTTGTTCATATGGAATTGTGTAAATATATATATATATATATAGTTCAAAGTCACTAGGCTTTCTGGCCTAACACTTGTGCGGTGTCGATGTGTATCTCAGGTGCTAGTGGCGTCGCTTCCAAGTAGGTGCTTGGATTAGAGTAAGCTTGGGGGATTATTTTGGAGAGACCGGTCTTCTTGACCTTTTTGACAATTAATAGGGCGATAACCCTTTTATAATCTTTTTCCTAGATAGGAAGTAGATTAGCTTGGTTATTGTTATTTCTCTTGATGAAATTGCAAACATGTAATTAAACCGATATTACTTTACCCCTTTTTGGGAAGAGCTCACGTTGTGGCGTATTTGTTATACCATCTTTCTTTATGGAAAAGTTTTTATGAGCTCCAATTTTTGGGGTGTTGCATATACTAAGTAGTTGATTATCTTAAGGGAGAGTGTTTATAGTGAGGTCCAACTATCAAGTTCTTTGTTAGTTGGGTTTCGGTATTTTCACAACAATTGGTATCAGAGCCCAAGTTATTTATATCGATTGAAGTCTGGTGAGATTATTGATTTGCCTAGTTTTCTTCATTTACGTCTATAATGAAATTGGACCTTCTTTTATTGAAGCAGGATACCCGATATTCCTTATGGAAGATAAAGATAAGAGATGTCCTTGTCCAACAAAATTTACACAAATGTATTTTGGCACGAGATTTCATGCTCGGTGCTTGGTCGAATGAGGAGATAAAACTAAATGGCTTAAAATCCCAATCCTTGATTAGATTGCAACTTTCTAACGATGTTTTACAAGATGTTGCGGAAGAGGAAACATCGTATCAAATTTGGTCTAAATTGGATCGAATGTTTATGGAAAAAAGCTTACCCAATAAATTTCTTATGAAGCTTAAATTATATGCCCTCCGTTGATCTAAAGGTGGTTTAATTACGACCCATCTATCGAAATTCAAAGAGATAGTTGGTGATTTGAAGAACCTTAAGGTGAAGTATGAAGATGAGGATTTAGGTCTAATCTTGTTATGCTATTTGCCATCATCTTTTGGTACGTGTATGGATACTATTATTTATAGTCAAGATTCCCTCTCTCTTGATGAGGTTTATACCGTTTTGAGCCCGAAGGAGAAGATGAAAGAGATTAATCCCGATCATGAACCAAAGGCTGAGGGATTAAATGCAAGAGAAAGACCTTTTTTGCTCAAGTTCTTCAAGAAAATCAAGATCAAAATCTCGTGGTAAGTCGAAGAAGTTTTGTAACTTTTGTAAACGGAAGGGTCACACCATGGACAAATGTTTTAAGCTTAAATCCAAAAACAAAGCGAAGAACAAGACGACAAGTTCCTCCGAAGAAGCCGATATTGTTGAGCACAGTGAAGGTGGAGCTAGTGAAGGTGAAGTCATGATGGTCTCTGATAGTATCGTGAAGGCCATGGAAGAGTGGATTATAGATTCGGGTTGCACATTTCATATGTGTCCCAACCGTAGTTGGTTTCACACATATGAGCAAGTTTCTGAAGGCGTGGTGATGATGGGGAAGAATGTTATATGCCCTATCGTTGGTCAAGACACGGTTAGCATTCGCATGCATGATGGTGTCACCCAAACACTTGGGAATGTGACATGCTCCCGAGCTTCGAAGAAACCTCATCTCTCTTAGTTCCCTTGATGAAAAGGGTTACAAGTTCTCTGGCAAAGATGGAGCTTTAAAGGTCAAGCGAGGAGCGCTAGTAGCGATGAAAACTCAAAGAAGGTCCGCTAACCTTCATGTTTCGCATGGTCAAACTGTTACAGTCGACACTACGGTTGCTCCTAAGTCAATGTCCGATGGTGATCTATCCAAGTTGTGGCATCTACCTCTCGGCTGCATGAGTTTTGGAGGCATGATCGAGCTAAGTCAATGTGGTCTATTGAACGATCACAAGGTTACAGATTTGTAGTTTCGTGAGCATTATTTTTACGGCAAGACGAATAGGGTTTGGTTCTCAAGTGGCATTCACACGACTAAAGGGCCAGTTGGCTACATTCATTTCGACCTTTGGGGTCCGGCCCGAGTTACTTCTTATGGTGGAGCTTCCCACTAACATCAACGATTTCTCACGTTGTGTGTAGGCTTTCTTCTTGAGAAGCAAGAGTGATGTGCTAAGTATTCAAATATTGGAGGGCGATGATCGAGAAGCAATCCGGTAAAGAGGTGAAATACCTTCGAACGGATAATGGCTTGTAGTTTTTCTCAGAGAAGTTTAATGTTTATTGTCGGAAGAATGACATTATGAGGATTTGTATCGTTACCCATACTCTTCAACAGAATGGTGTAGCCGAAAGGATGAATCCTACTGTTCTTAAGAAAGTTTGTGCATGCTTTCTAACTTGAAGATTCGTAAGTATTTTTTTGGCGGAAGCGGCTTCTACCGCTTGTTATATCATTAATCGGTCTCCTTCGGTCGCTCTAAAGAAGAAGACTCCTATGGAAGTTTGGAACGAATCACCGGCTGATTACATGAATTTGAAGATATTTGGTTTCCCGACGTATGCACGAGTTGGTAACAGGAAGTTAGAACCGAGAGCTATGAAATGCAAGTTCCTTGGATACAAAGATGGAGTTAAAGGCTTTAGATTATGGTGCCTGAAAATAAAGAAGATCGGATAAGCCGAAATTAATGTCACATTTGACGAATCTTCGATGTTGCATGATGCTCCGCCTCTTACATCCAAGACCATTTCTAAAACTCCAAAAGAGAAACCTCCGGTAAAGGTGGAGCTAGCTTTGGCTCAAACATCGAACCCGCTTGTTACTAACGATTTGAATGATGTTTCTTCTTCTACTACTGCAAGTGATTAAGTGGTATATGACTCTTCATCACAACCTTTGCCACAAGATCCAGAACCATGCATTGCTCTGGATAGGGAAGAAGACAAATCGTGCATCCGACACGGTATACTAAAGAAGCCGATTTGGTAGCATATGCTTTGAATGAAGCGCAAGGAAACGGAATATACGGTGGTGAAACATACTTCCATTCGTGCATGGCTAGGGATGGTCGCGTCCGATGATTTGGAGCTTGAGCAATTAGATGTCACGACCGCTTTTATGAACGGTGAACTTAAGGAAGAGATCTTTACGCACCAACCAAAAGGTTTTGAAGTTATGTATGCAAATTGATAATATCTTTATATGGTCTCAAATAGTCTCCTTGCAATGGTACAAGAACTTCGACATATTTGTGACCGCACACGTCTTGTCAAATTCTTCACCCGACAACAGTATTTACTTCAAGAAGTGTAAGGATAGGTCGACATTGATTTGCTTTTGTACGTGGATGACATGCTCTTAGTGGACATCGGTGAAGTTTAGAAAGTGAAAGACCAGTTGAATTCAGAATTCAACATAAAGGATTTGGGAGCCGCAAAGAAGATTCTTGGTATGGAGATAATTCGTGACTGAAAGGCGAGAAAGTTTTACCTCAGTCAAAGAGGTTATGTTCAGAAAGTTCTTCACCGATTTAGTATGTTTGAAGCAAAGTCTGCCAATACTCCATTTGTGCCTCATTTCAAGTTATCATCCGCTTTAAGTTCTTTCGACTCAAGGTTGCCTATATATGGCGAGAGTGTCTTATTCTAATACGGTGGGATCTTTGATGTATGTTATAATTTGTACCCATCCTGACCTTGCTTATGCAGTTTCTATGGTCAGCAGATATATGGTCAACGGGGGTAAAAAGCATTGGAAAGTTGTTCAATGGATCTTTCGTTACTTGAAGGGACGACAGATTTGTGTTTGCATTTTGGGAGAAAAAGGGGTGCTTGGCTATGTAGATTTAGGTCAAGCCAAGGATATTGATAGTAGAAGATCTATCACCAGATACGTTTTTACTCTTGATGGTTGTGCCATTAGTTGGAGGCACACTTGCAACATACCGTCGTTTTGTCACGATGGAAGTGGGGTATATGGTAGTCGGTGAAGTTGTGAAAGAAGCTGTTTGGCTCAAAGGACTTTTTGGTGAATTGAGTGAGCATTTAAAGGTCAAAGAGGTTTTCTGCGATAATGTCTAGGGTCCTTTTGGGTTGTCGCTCAACCATTAAGGATAATTTAATCCCCGGCAGCGGATACGGCAAAACTTGTTGGGTCCCTGTGGAGTTATGGATTTCCGCAACTCATTTCGTCCACCTTCCTTCAACCTAGGAGGATTGGGTAATAAACTCCCTATGCAGAATGGCAAACTTGCTATGTATATAGGAGGATTGTGTAATCAACTCCCTATACAGCACGGCGCCAAAAACCACTAATTCAAAAATAAACAAATAAACTTCAGTCCAAGTATAAACCTCGGTTTACTGTGTTTTCTAAAATAACAAGTAATAAAATAGTACAAGTACCAGATATCGATCCCACAGAGAGGTGTGTAAAACAGTCTTTCGATGATGCCCAGTTATAAAAGGATTTCCGTGAGATTTTGGAAGAAATAATTTGATTTGATTGGTTGCGTAAAAAGTAAATAGACAGAAATCGGTATAATAAGAAGCAAAGGGTGTAACATTCGGTTGGGAAAAATAGGTTAGTCGGTAAAATGACGGTAAAAATAGCACCATGTATTTTGGATTTAATATTAAGCGTAACCTCTGAAAGGCTAACTGATAACTCCAAAATTATACATGTTTTGGTCGTTCTGAATTGCATGATTATTCCCCATT